>PVIU01014754.1:12167-50886 GCA_004026605.1 Ondatra zibethicus
AAAACAGAGTTAGAAGATTCCTGGCAGAGCACTGTTGGGGACTATTTCACAGCATGATTTTATTGTCCATAGGAAATGGACATTGGAGTTAAACAGCACTTTTCAGAAAGTTAGCCGTGTCATTGCCCTATGTGACAAAGTTTTAAAAATGGATTTGTAATAACTTGTCACCTAGCAACTGTGACAAACAGCTGCTGCAGCCCTCGCACCTATAAATATGCTTTGGACTGGGGACCTCTCATTCTTAGCTAGTGACTCAGGTCCCATGCTCACTGCTAGTGACCATCTGCTGATGGTCATTCCTGTTAAATTTTTCTTAGAAAGGTCAGTCAATATCTGGTTACGGACTTTATCATCTCTCAGTGTAACGAGTCAGGAGGGTTTTTAATCCCTCTGTGAGTGGATATATGGAGGGGAAGGAACAAAATAAGAACAGGGAATGTCTCTCTCCACAACACTGACTTAGGGCCATGACAAAGCAAATGGGATGTGTCGGCTAGAGGATTAAACAAGCAAGCTGGGGATTAAAAAAATTACATAGCACTCAGTTCGAGGCTTTCACCTTCTCAGACCAATTAGCCAAGGGACAGCTTCTCCCCAGGCCAGGGACAAAGAGGCGCCAGCCGAGGGCCTGTTTTTCCTACCCATGGCTGAACTCCACCTTCTGAGGGCAATTTAAGTGTTCTTCATAGATGTATATACATAGAGACACACAGACACACACACATTACACACACAGAGAGACAGACACACACCAAACACACCAAATACACACACACACACACACACACACACACCTCTGTTTCTCCCTCCCTAAATTGGAAACAGCAGAAATTGGTCTTTCCCTAAGACCATCCTTCCTCCTGTATCTTAAACTAAGCAGTGCCACTTTGGGGTGGGGAGGCATAGATGATTTAACCCACCATCTAGAAGAAAGCTGTCTTTCTTTCTTCTGCTACATGTGGTACTCCTTTCAAGTGCCGGAGGACAAGAAGCCAGCGTTTTCAATGTTCCCACTTTGGTTAGTGTTTAATAACTAGATTCTATAAGTCAAGGGCTGAGCAAGGCAATGCCCCTCACAAGCATGAGGCAAGCACTTTCTTGAGATCAGACTATAGGAGACTAATCCGTCCTTCCTTCTTGAACACCAAAGCCAAGATCTGATCCAAACCCTTCACTGTCCCTAAGCAGGAAAGAATTTTCCCTGTTCTCAAAGGGTAGATCAAAATCAGAGTCGAGAAACAGGCTTCACAGAAAGCAAACTGGTATATTGGGAAGTGAGTTTGCTAACTTCTCATTCTATTTGTGACCTTCAATTCCCAACAAACTTGCAGCCTGGGATTTATTGCAGGTCGGCTTAAGAGCAAATATCCCCTCCCTGCTCTTTGACCTTTGGTTTAGCTGTATGAAACTGGTGACAATTGTTTTCAATATGTTTCTTAGAATTGAAAAAAATAGTTAACATAATTCTTAATTTTAATCTTTGGCAACTAGACCCACTGCACTGGGCCAGTACATCTAGCCCAAACTCACAGAACTACTGAACCATTCCAAAGTGTGTCTAACATCAAGCCCAATGAAAATTAATTTTGATGTATGTGATTAAGAAGGTAACCCAGGGTATGACAAAACCAGGTGACTCTCCTGCACAGGACAGATATCAACGACCAAGCAACCCGCTGGACCATTTGGGTGTAGGTCATTCATGCCTTGGGCCTTTCTTTAAAGCGTGCATCTACTCGCTTCTCTGTATAGGTAAGCCGGCAGTTGAATGATATAACCAGTAGCTTTTAGGAGAACACACCATATGAAGATGGCCACACCTACCGGTCATAAAAACAACTGCTTCTTTAGCATGACATCTCTGCTTTGCTAAACTCAAGTCAATTTTGAAAATACGCTATGGTGTAAATGGTGCCTGCATTAATGGTAAAGTAGCGTGTAGTTTGTAAGGTCAGCATGAAGGGAAGATAGGTACAGTATCAATTGGGGGGAGGGCACAATCAAGAAAAGGGATAAGGAAAGGTTACATTCCCCAAGTGCTGTCAGAAGTCTGGAAAGAAAATAATCCCTAATGAGAAGTCCTATGGGAAAACAAAACTATACATGTAAAGTTTACTGCCTGATGTAGAGGATGTTTCTATAGGAATAAGTTCCCTCCACTTCCTTATACACACAACCACCAATAGGAATTTGCCTTCGAATGGAAAGGGTTGGTCTTTCGGTATATCTGAGTTAGAATACAGTAATCAGCACGTGTGGACATGAAGGGCTGCCTGGAAACCGTTCTTTAGAGTCCATCTACCGCTTCCTTCCCACACATTATCAATCTGCTCCAGAAGCCGTCCTTTTTAAATACGTATTCATGAATGAAATGGAATACAATATAACTAAAGGAATCTGGGACAGTCTAGACTGAGCCAGACTGGTGACAGAGGTGCCTGCTCAGCTCAGCCCCTTCATTCTTACCTGTGGGTGACAGATCCCTATCTTTGCCACCAGGGTTCTCAGCTGGCTCAAGTTTCCACCAGCGATAGACAGGGGAATTTAATGAGTGCCACCTGCAATTTATGTGCGTGTAAAATGTCAAGCAGTATATTGGAGATCGTCTGCTAGCCAAAAGCACTTTCAGGAAATCACTTTCGAGATATCGGAAAGCACAAGGAGGTCATGGGTATTGCCCACTGATGACATCTCTTCAGATTTGGGGGACCTAATCCTTCCTCTTCTCCATTAGGGTCACAGTTTACTGTAAATGATGTTAAACATTTCTACCCTCACTACTTGGGAACCCGTACCCCTGAGGTGAAAGCTACAAAGGTAATAGGTCTTTGAGAACGTAGACACAGCCAAATGAAACTGAAGAGGCTTGCTGGACAAAAGAAAACCGCCTCTTTCTAATGATCAGTAACCCTTTTAAATGAACAACATACAAAAGAAACAGGGAGAGATCTTCAACGTTGCTTTGCCAGGTGTCTGTTTTGAGGTTTTTTTTTTGTGTGTGTGTGATGTGATGGTTAGTTTTAGTTATCAACAGGACACAATCTAGAATCACCCTGGGAGGAGGGTGGGAGAAGGGCCTCTAAGAACGCCTGTGAGGAGTTACACTAATTGATTGAGAGGATCTGCCTACTGTGGGCGGCACTATTCCCTGGGCTTAATGCCCTGGACTATACAAATGAAACTGTCCAATTCCAACAGGTTTAGAGTGACCCCTCTACTTATCACAGCCATAAGACACCCCAGGCAAAGATTAAATATACGTTTGGATTCATCTAACTTTTATGTCAATATTCCATAAAACACTTTTAAGATACAAATAGATTACGAGTGGAGGAATGCACCAATTTTATGAATTCTGTCATTAATCAACCCACTTGTATCATAAGAATTAATGAAATAAGTATCCTTTTAAGTAATTATGATAAAGGCTGTGAGAGGTGGGGCAGGTGGGTCTACAGTGTGGCTCCCACTAGGTAGGGTACTCAAGGGTCTGACTATTCCACACGGAGAGTCTGGGCCTCCTTGCCATAAATATGGAGCTGAACATAAACCGACGTTGACTGCTTTTTGGAATTGTCGTCCCCTCTGAAATATCTGTGGGCCCTGGCTTTCACACTTCCAAGAACATCTGATGTCTGAAGCAGGGGGAAACTGAATACTTCAAGTCCTGTATGTCTGTGAAATGGATATTTACTTTCTTGTGAGAATGGACTTAGAACTTTATATTAACTAGAGACGGAAATAATATGTAATGCCAACAACACTGCTTAAAACATCCCTGGTGATTCATGGGCAGGGGCATCTTGGACAGCAGTTATCTAGTACTATCATAATGTCAGATCTAAGGTACAGTGGTTCCCAGATAACAGGCCTCCTCATAGGCTGGCATAAGGGCAAGACAATTTTACTCTCTGGTGTTATGAGGATATTAAAACATAAAATGTCACAGTCAGGTTATATCAACGTCTGTGGTTCTAGCATGGAGAAAAGTTAAAACCATAAAGTAGTTCATCTTTTGTAAGCAATGGACCACTCTGGTGTCTTGGCTGATTATCGGGCTTTTGGGAACGGTGAGCTGGAACAATTTCCCTGTTGGCCTGCCTTCCATAAACTCAGCAGATTTGTTCCGGGAGGACCACCTACACGTTATCTTCCCCAGGGTTTTTTCCTTGTTTGACAAAGTTCATAAAACACACATCCAAAATCTCTGCATTTGATTAGGGCAAAGACCTTGGACTCCACTGTGAACATGGCGCTGGAGATCCTAAAACTTAGGGTAGAAAGAGAGAACACACCCAAACACTGGTTACAGCTAACTGTCAGGCCTGACCACCTTAATTGTGGGAGTAATTCTCAGATTTCCACGACAGGGATTTTTAAGGACTATCTTAGCCTATGCTACGATATTACCAACAATGCTCACTTGTAATGTGTTTTTTTCAGTATTACATAACAAGCCCTCTTAGTCAATGTGGTCTAGGCTATGTGTCAATTATAGATCATGTTAATCAGACTGTGGCATTGATAGTCATAGACATCTTTTAACTTGGAAGCTGATTTATGATTAATGAACCCAAAGATATCCAACTCAGTCCAGGAAGTAGGGAGCTTATACATAAGTCCTTAGAAAGTCATCAACTTAGAAAGTCATCAACTGCTTTAGAGCTAGGAACAAAGACTGATTTCCTCACATATATTTATGTAAGAATTTTTAAATTGTATTATTTTTAATTTCTAATTTCAGGTGGGTAAAAACTTAATGACACAATACAGGGACTTTTAAAATATTTATCTCTCTCCTCTTTGTGATTGTGATTGCTCTGCTTATACCTTTTGTTTGTTTGTTTGTTTTTTGAGACTAAAAACACCCTGGCTGCTGGCTGTCCTGGAACTTACTCTGTAGACCAGGCTGGCAGAGTTCTGCCTGCCTTTGCCTCTTAAGTGTTGGGATTAAGGTGTGTACCGACACCACCTGGCTCTGTCTATACATTTTAAATGATGTTGTTATTAATTCTCTGAGAGTTTCATACAATGTATGTTGATAATATTCATTCCCCCTCCTCCAAAGGCCTCCACCTCTCTCCCCACCCAATTTCACATCAACTTACTCTTGCCAACTCAAGTGTCATCAGCTTCATTTTCATAGAAATACGAATGCACATGGTAAGATGTGTTTCACAGAAATACAACTGCACACGGTAAGATGTGTTTGCGTACTATATCAAATGTCAAAGTAACAGAGGCTTAAGCAAGAAAGCCATTCATTTTTCTACGTGATAGCTGAACCTAAAGGCTGATGTGGAGAAATCCATAGAGTTAGAAACCCAGACCCTTTCTGCATTGTTGCTCAATTGTTCTCAAATCACACTTTCTCCAAAAGGTCCAAGACAGTTACATCAGCTGCTCAGTTAACCCATCCACATCACCACCATAAGAAGAAATGGTATCAAGAATATGTTCCCCTTTTGAAAGTCATGGACCTACACATTGTATACACAGCTTCTGCTCACCTTCTACCAGCCAGAACCTGGTAATATACCTGAAAGAGAGTCGAGGAAAGAGCTCAGCTGCTAGTGGCCATGTTCTAGCTGAAACTAGGACTCTACTGCCAAATGAAGAAAGGAAAGCTCAGTATTCGGGAACAACCAGCAGAATGGACCACAACTACACCGCTTGTGTTCTCTTATTTCAGTAGTTTTTGTTAAGTTGCACAACTACCAGCACAAAAACAATGGGCACAAAGAGATGTGAGGGTAAATACAGCCAATTCAGAAATCACACAGCTCTAAAGGCAGAAGCAGTTGTATACTAGGGTAGTGGTAGGCAGACATTTTCTGTAAAGGGCCAGAAAGTAAATATTCCCATCTTCGCTGGACATATTTATATGAAAGTGCATAGTAGTGCTCTAATAAAATTTGACTTAGAAAGCAGGCAACAGGATGGATGTTTTTTTTCCCACAAACCACAGCGGTCTGCTAGCTCAGAGTGTCATGGGCTTCAGAAACATGGCTACATGTAGGTGACAGGTACTAATGAACCTAGCAACCAAACTAGGAGCCATTAAGATACCTGCTATAAAGACAGCCCTCTTATTTATTGAGAATGTACTAAGTGCTAAAACTTACATTAGTGCTTTATTTATGTTACTTCTCATCCTGACAACAATCTGATAGGAATCAGGCAGCCAAGAAAAGTAGCACCCAGATCAGAACTCATCCCTTGCAACTTCCAAGCCTTTCCTCTTCCAGATAAAGGAACGTTTCCCAGAAGTCAGATGGAAAACCATCCTGTAGGACACAGCAAGCAAAATGCATACATACAAACTCCTATTGTACCACTGGCAAAGCAGTTCTGCCAGGTTTGATGTACAACATCACAACAGCAAAGCTTAAAATAGCTCTTGGGCTACAGGTTTATCCCAGCTTTAGCCCTAACCTTCAGCTTTGCCTGGGTAATAACTGCCAAGGTCTTAAATGTTGGAGCCTTGGTAACTAACGAAGGAGTGAGGATTCCATCAAAGCCACTGAAACCTTACAGAGCCTTTCAAAGTTGAGAGAAAGAAGGGGAAGGTATTGATTGTTCATCCCTGTTGATCCTGCTTTGAGGCAAACATGTACCATTGCCTTCCACTCATGGCTGACTGTGTTAATGCGTTAGAGCACTCTTTCTAGAAACTTCCTGACAAGGCTTCATGATCCTTACCAGAACTCCAAGCACCACTTCCACTTTATAAGAGTTGGCAAGGAAGACGAAGCTATGGGCCATCAAACCCTCCATGTTTAGAATACAGCAGCTCCCTATGACTTCCCCATCTCTTGGGACAAAGGCGGGGAGGTATTGGTTCTTTCCTTTCTTGTCAATGCCAATGTTTGTTACATTTGAGATGAACTATAATGGCCTCTTCTTGTTTCAGCAAGTCCATTAAATCTAGGTTTGTAATTCCTTTATCCACGTATTCATTTTATAATGAAATCTCTATCTCAAAGCCTTTCTTAGCACAAACAAGTAGGTTCCTAAAAGCCAGTTTGCCCAGAACCTCCAGATAAAAAGAATAGGGCTATTTATAGTCTGTTCTGTTTACCCCAATATGGGGGGAACCTATCACTGGTGAACAATCTAAGCCACTCCAGAAATGCAGAACGCACGCCATAGAATCTGATCCTTACAAAAAAATTCTCAGCACAGTCAAAACTTGCCTTTTCTAACAACATAAGTACATTGTAATCCTCTCTCCTTATCTATGGGTGTAGTCTATAAGTTTTATGGCATAATTTTAAGATGCCCCACTGGAAAATGGGTTTGCTTTCAAACCGAAGCCCTTAGGAGTTCAATTAGCTTGGAGTGAGAGGTCATGTTCTGAGTCAGGAGGATTTGTCCATTGCTGCCTCTGTTCTGTTTACGTGGCTGGCAAGGGGTCCCATCATCACAGTAATTACTGTGTGATGCTCATTAACATCATGCATGTGGGAGTCAGCTCAGGTATGGGAGCACTAGCTCCCACCCCTGAAACACTTGCCTGCTGAGGATGAGAATATAGAAAACCTTCATAACTCACTGCTGCCAGGCAGAAGGGACACTCAGGGCTTTGCCTCTTTCCATCACCTTTTCCATATTAAGCACAACTGCAGCCCTCCCTCCTTAGAAAAAGGATCTGCCACAGTCTGGTGATGCCTCTTTGAGACACTACTACAGGTCACAACACTAGATCTTTAATAGACCTGGCTGGTATTTACCCAGTGAGTGAAGACTACTCCTGGAGCATGCCAACTCTACAAAAATAAGGCTAAAGTAGGAAAGTGGGCATGGCTTAAACTGGATGTTTCCCAGAGCCTCCTTTAAGGTCACTGTTTCATCTGTATCCCTAAGGAAAGGGCTAACTGACCCATCAGAAGCCAAGCACCACAACTGTCCTCCGAGCCATCGTGTTCCTTATGTGTCTCCAGGGACAGCTGGGACATTCCTGCCCCCTTGTTTCCCAATGTCAGCACCAGAACACTTTGTGACCTAGATGTACTTCAGGCATTGCTACACCCAGGGTTTGCCCCTTGCCTTTCTCAGTCTGGGATTCTGAGACAGCAGGTGTCTGAGAAGGGAGGTCACTGAAGACACTGAAGGAGCAAAAAAGGCTTAGAATGAAGACAGATGGATGGGTTCTGAGGAGGCTGTGGAAGAAATGGATTTTAAAAGGGAGTGTTAGGGTTTGTGGAGACAGATGGCCTTACTCAATTTCCTCCTATCACTCATTCCTATTCAGACCAAAAAGCCTGAGGACAATATCCCCCTACAGTTTTCTGGTGGAGTCACAAATAATTGCTGAAAAACATAAGCAGAGATTAAAGACTCAAAACTTCTTCCTCTGAGTTTCCTTCTCCATTGGTTCTTGTTATAGCTAAAGAATTTAGGCTGCAGCAGGGCCAGCCAAACACAGAAAACTAAAAATACCAGATTTTAATTTTAATTGAAAGAGAGGTTTGGTGACTGAAAAAAATATCAATTTTCAAAGCAACCTCTCTACTTTTTCAAACACAAAAATGAGGTACTGTGTTCAAATCCCTACCCTTAACTGATCTTTGGAATAGAACCCTTTTATGTTCTCTAGTCTTAAGTTGAAAAAACCAGGTGACTAAAACACACAACGCTCTCTGTTTGCATGTGTGTGTGTTACACAAATGTGTTCTGTGCCCAAAAATCTATTACAGGTTATGCACAAATTTAACACACATGCCCAGGACATGAGTACCAAAGCAGAGCAAGCTACCTGGGGTCTGAGCCCTACTCTGGCTCTTGTAGCTGGTACCTTGAGATATAATCATAAAATCATGGAAGGAGGGTGGCCCCACGAGAGACTGAGGCTGAAGGCCTAGAAGGAAAGGACATGGTCATGCCATGAAGGAGGAAAACATTCAGAGTGCATTCCAACATCCTCCTTACTGTCTAGAAGGGACATGTAATGTTTCAAGAGAGAATTTTGGTATCTTTGTGGGGGGAACCAGAATATTTGTAGACAGGAAGAGATGGTTGTACTTCTATTCACTGAAGAAAACCTTAAACCTCTTGAGCTGGAAATAGGAACAAAAAAGTTCAGAGTGCCAGTAAGATGAACCCAAGCCAGTGTATAAGAGAAATCTGCATGTTGTGACCCTGAACCACCTCTCTGGTTACTCACAGCCTTATAATATACACTGTGTAGGCATCCTGGCTTGCCTGAGAAGCCATAAATACAGTTAGTCCTTCACACCCACAGGATCCATGTCCAAGAATGATCCAACTCAGGCCAGACACATCTGGGGGAAAGGCTTATCCTTGCACTGAGGAACAGAAGAGATCTGGGCATCCAGTGTTGAGGGTGAGAGACTGGGAGCAACCCCTTGAGACACAGCTGTACTTCTCATTCAATGCAGTCTGTGGCATCACACTAATGCACACATGGGCTTAAACAATTGTACAAAGGGTCAAGACAAGGCGAGCTAAACACACGCCCTGGAGTCCCATTCAAAACTGGAATAACACATAAACTGTCCACACTAGACCCTCCAGAAGCCCATTCCAGAGCTGTCTGGGGAGCTGGGGAGCAGACGACTCTGTGCCCACACAACTGAGCCACCATCAAGGAAGAGGTAGATTCTCATGTCCTGTCTGCCGTGGGGATGTACACAAGGGCCAGACCACAGTGACTGACGTTTGAACTCTGTCGTGACCTAGTTAATGTTGCTTAAGCATATATGTCACTTACATATTATTATTTACTGCTTCCGGAAATTTAACAATGGCCCTTTACACCGTTAGGGCAGGCACTACGATCAACAATTAGTACATGGAACCTCATGAAACTGAAAGGCTTCTGTAGGGGGAAGGACACCCTACCTTTGTCATCTGGACAAAGAAGCAGCCTATAGAATGGAATTTTTTTTTTACCAACTCCGTGTCTGAAAGAGAACTAATATATAAAATATATAAAGAACTCGAGAAACCAGATATCAAAAAACCAAGTAGTCCAATTTAAAAATGAGGTACAGATCTAAGAAAGATGTTCTCAATAGAGGGAACTCAAATGGCCGAAAAACACTTTGAAACTGTAGTGAAGGGCAGAAGAATGTTTGTTCGCTTGGCCATTCAACAAATACAACACGATGAGCATGGCATTGTGCCCGTTTCTGGGCCCAGGTCTTAAGGAAATGGCAGTTAATACTTCCTCCCTTCCAATCTCCTCACTCCCTACTTAGGAAAACCATAGTGCATGTCCCATATCATTTATAAATGGCACAATTAATCTCAATAATGACTAGAAATCCAGGTAGGATACTCTAGCAAATATTTTAAAAGCATTCTCAAATTGTTTAGATGCCACTGGAAAGTACTTTTAAGTGAAAAATAAATAAAAATACATCTATGTGTATATACACATACCATATGCTAAACATACCTGTCAAAAATTCACCAAAGTATAATATAATTATATTATATATGTATAATTATACGTACCATATAATTACATCAGGGTACTGGGGTTAGAGCTGATTTTTTCTACTTTGTTCTTTCTTTTCTGCATTAACATTTTTATCCCCCCCCAAATAAATAGCTAAAGCTTCCTTCAGTAGAACATCTTCAGTGGGAAGACTTCTTTAGAAATACATTCATGATAGTAAATGAGACTGGCCCTTCAAGAAAAGATCCATGCCCCCATGGAAATACATATCATGAATAAGTTAAAAAATGAAATGTATTTTGATGCCAAGTTCCCATTAAGAGTCAAAAGGCTTGTGGTGCCAAAACCAGGATAGCCCACCCAATTTCAACCTTGCTCTGCCAGTCACTAGGGATAGCTAGACCTGCCCACAGCCTGCCACAGATAGTCTGTGGTCCTTTGGCATTAAATGATAGAGAACTTCATCATATTTAGTGAAAGCAACAAAGACTGTATCACCATTTACTTATAGACTAGAAATCAGCTTCACTAGGGCGGGAATGCCAGAAATCTGTTGGGTCCCTGCAGGGTTCAGGAAGCAGGTCATTGGTTCAGTAGCGGTTAAGATAATGCCCACAAAACAAACTCCCCTGCAATAAGGACAGACTGTAG
Organism: Ondatra zibethicus; assembly: GCA_004026605.1. Taxonomy (NCBI): domain Eukaryota; kingdom Metazoa; phylum Chordata; class Mammalia; order Rodentia; family Cricetidae; genus Ondatra; species Ondatra zibethicus. Next base: position 23,248 of record PVIU01014754.1, read on the forward strand.
TGTTCTACATGTTCTTAATCAGGTTCAAATATTAGCCCAGCTGGGTCAAAGTAGGATTTCAAGAGTGATAAATATTTTCCATGATTGTGTGGGAGAACGGAGGAAGATAAATCATTAATTCCTTCAACCAAACTTGAAAAATATCCGTGGTGCCTTCAGGATACAGAATAGAGAAGATGTAGCCTTTATTCAAACTAATGCTGATGCTGATGTTGGCCCGTCATCATTTGCATACTGGAGCTGGCCTTTACAGGTTCATGAGAGCCACTACGGGAATTCTCTAACTCTCCAGTGGCCTGGTGAAGAGGAGCGCATTTACACAACAAGAATCAGCAAATGCTGAAAGACTGGGCATTTCCTTCCCCAGAGGGCAGCTGCTGAAAATCTATGGACACCACTCCTACCCAGGCCCAATCAGGGGTCCTGCGCATGCCTCTCCCGCTTATCTGCAGTGTGCTCAGAATCCCTTCTCTTACAGCCTTGTAAGCTTCACTTCGGCCACCTTCAGCACTCACTTCCAAACGAAAGGCAGCACGAATACATTCAAGGACACAAAAGCTTAAATATGTTTGCTCATAGGAATCCAAGTACACCAACCCGGCTTTGACGCACCTGGTTACATTTCTGTGTCAGGTCTAGATTTTTAAGAAATGGCATTCTCAATGGATAGGCCTCATCCGTGAGATAAATTCACACCCAAAATCCTTCCAATATGAACTATTATAACAATGAAATATATTCTCGAGTTTCCAATCAATTTCTTTTAATCTTCCAAAATTAAAATTCAATGCAATCACTAACTACATTTTAATACTAATTAGCCCATTGTGTGTTTAAAAGAGTCTTGGATTTCTTAAATACAACCACCTTTCAACAACGCAGAAACAAATCTAGGCTAGACAAGACTAGTCTGAAACCCCCAAGTCTAGAATTACTCTAAGATCTGAAACTTCCTAAGGGCTGACATGACCCCACAAGTAAAATCTCCCACCCCAGACTTCATGGTCACGATGCAAGCACACTAAAAACACCTAGGGAGCTAAATTTTAGCATGTATAATACATAAGTGGGTTTCATGTTTAGACATGGATCCCATCCCCAAGATAGCTAATTACAGATATGCAAATATGTCAAAATGAAAAGAAGGGACAGAAGACCCTGAAATCCAAGACTGTTGGAGCAGGAATTTCAGAGGCGTGATGTAACAGTCCCCACCTCTCTAGAGCAGAGGACAAAAGAGAGATCTAGAAACACAAATTGAATTCACAGTTCTAGAGTCTCGGTGACGTTTGCAAACAAGCTTGTACATCTTTACTACACTGCAAGTAGAGGACCAGCAACACCCGAGTCCAGATCTACCAGTGTCCCTGTAAAGACACCAGAGTGGTATTCGCTCACATTGACACTTTAAAGTGTATCCTTGGCCCTATGGCCTGAAGTGCTCTTACTTACGGATTCTTTCACCCCGGGCCATCTTCCCCCTCAGACCCTTTGCTTCAAGACAGCAGGGTCCGCACCTACCAACCTGTCATTGGTACAGCCACGAGTCAAGGAGCCAGAACTCAACACATGTCTACTGTGTGAACAGGTAATTGTGCAGAGATAACTACCCAGTTAGAGCGTCTGCATGACAAGACACACTAAAAGCATAAAATGAGTTTCACGTTTAGACGGATCCCATCCTCATGCCTCAGGCCTATCTCCTTCCATGTCATTTGGAATCAGGGATAGACGATTCACCCACATCCCCATCACCCATCTAGATCAGGGCACTTCACAGGGCCAGCCTGACTGCCACTCTAAGGCAGGAACCAAATGAGGTCAGATAAGAAGCCACAAGCCACAGGCTACCATATAAGCTTTCCCATATGCCTGGGGCTAGTCTACCTTCCGGGGTTCCCCCTTCTTCTTTGCCATCCAGTGCTTCTTGCTTAGATATCTACCTACCTTCTGGGGCCTGCTTCACTAAGGTTTTCTTGCCCTTCCCCCTCAGCTCTTGACCTTGAAACTGGTTGTGAGTCCTCCAGTGTTCTTGTAACAGCATTGACTAATGACAAGGAGGGTTTCTTCTTCCATCTGGTGAATTTAAAATGGGACCTGGAGCCACTGGACTGTAAGCCACCCAGCAGATGGTGTCTGTGAGCCCGAGCTTACATCCCAGCACATGGCAGGCAGCCCTGTCCTGTGGACTTCACTGCTTTTTGTTGTTGTTGTTGTTTGTTTGTCTACTTGTTTTTTTGAGAGTATTTTAGTATTGATTTTGTTTTATCAAAGACCAAACTTTTATTTAGCACTCTGGGAGTTACAGAGCAATCCAGGACATCAAATTCCAAAATGAGACTCAAGTAACATAATCAGCCTTGATGTGAGATTCAATTAGAAACTGCTGCAATGAAGTCCAGAGAACACGTCTGTCAGCAGATTTGTGACTATAATAGTTATTTCTCTTTCAGATGTGACACCAAAGGACTTATCCAAAAGCACATAATCTCAAATTTAGCAAGAGAAAAATTATCTCCCAATTAAAAATATTTTATTTCTATCCTAGCTCCAATCTTTCACCATTTCTCCATAGAGAAAGAAAACCAAACAAATACATGAAATGAATCTAAGAAGAAAATCCACCAAGTGTTGGGAATAAAAGTGAGCTCATCAGAATAAAAAATAAGGGCCAGGGATATGTTACCTCACAGGAGTGAGAGGGGTTTGCATGTGCGATACAACATTTTACAGTCCCTGAGGACTGTATGTATTACATATTTACATGTGTACGTGCACACATGCTCCTTTCCACCTGTATATATATATATATTTTAATTGGTAAGCCTTTCAGAGAAAAAGATAAAGCTTGTTCAGCTCACATCACAAACAGCTCATGATATTTCTTATCGACAATTAGTTACTATTTAATTCTAATAATGCTGCTTCTCAGGAGAGCAGCGCTCACTCCCTTTGTGCCAACTCTCTCTCTCCTTGAACTGTCAGATGATGAGGATTCCTAAGCCCCTGGTGTAAAAATGGTTGATCAATGCATTTCCATTTGCTGAGTATTCCTTTAAAATGCCCAGCTGTCCGAAACTCCTCATGGAGGCAGAGGAAACACCTAGGAGTTAGAGAAAAGGGAAAGCCTTGATTTTGGGAAAGTTCGTAAGTCTGGGGACACAAATGTATCACACCCATGGACCAACCTATCAACCAGTGCAGCTGTTTCAATGTCTCTAAAAATGTTCTCTTAGCTAGTTAATCACTCCATGGACAGTGCCATGCACTGTTACAAAGGACACAGTCGGGAGCTACACCTAGTCTCATTTTATGCAGAAACTTGCCCAATATAATACCAATCTGTCCCTTTTTCATTTAATAGGATTTGGGAAAGATAGAAACTAGAGGACCACAGAGACATGCAGCCTTTAAGAAAACTACCACAACTGGTTAAATAGCCACACACACAACCCATACCCTAGGCCATGATTTACAGAAATGGTCTGAGGGGCTCTTGTTCCTAGAGACATCTGTTCTTTGGCAATAAGATGACCCATGAGCCCTTTCTTTGTTTTGTAATTTTCTCTCAGATCCAAATTTTGGTGACCTCATTTGGAAACCCAATAGGGACACCGAGCTGATTCCTGTAATGTCTGTCTGGGCTGGATGGGCGGCTCCATGGGTGCAGCTATACTCAAGCCAGCTTGCACTGTTGCCCGCCTGGTACTCACGCCTTAGCAGTAAGAAAGCAATGAAAACATTTACAACCAGGCACCCAGGGCAGAGAGCTAACTGAATTTTCAAAACCCATAGCTTGAGAAGTGTTTAAATATCAAAATTGATAAATTGGCTTAGTATTCAACGCTTACAACTGCCTGTCAAATCTTTAAAATGCAAACTTTAAAAAAAAAAGTGAACTTAGATTTTGACCACGATTATCTCAAGTCAAAAAGAAACATCCAAAACTTCAATTAGACTCACATTGTATGTGGGGAAATGAGTTTCAATTAGACTCACATTATATGTGGGGAAATGAGTTTCAATTAGACTCACATTGTATGTGGGGAAATGAGTTTTAAAAGTTCCAGGATGTTATTTCCTTATTCAAGGAAAAACAGACACTTCTTTGCATGTATTTATTTCTGACCTTAGATTCCTAATTTTGTCTCTCTTCTGCTAGCTTCTGCCAAAGAAAATTTCCTAGAATTATAATTTTCGTTTAAACACATTTAAACTAGTCACAATATGTTTAAGATGAACAACAATGAAACAGACACCAGAAAAATAAAATGCCATAATTACCTTCTGCCTGGCCCACAGTCGTCACCTTCAGGCATTTCTGCCCTTTCCGAATAACTGCGGCTGCACCTGCGTGCCACAGCGAAGACAGCCAGACAATGCTGTCTTTTCCACTCACCACAGGGCAGGAGAATTCTTCCCTTTCTGGAGAAAAGGGCTCCTCCTCTACTCAGAAAGTCGGTGTTTACAAACTTGCAGAGTGCCTGCCTCCTGCCTTGAATGAAGCAGACCAGTGGACTATTGTGACAGACCCCTGCTAAAAATAAAGAGGTCACCTCTCAGTCCAGGCACTCGGACAGGCAGCTGGGCGGGAGTGTTGCCCAGGGGCCCAGCATTTTCCCTGAAGTCGTGTGAGAAGGTGTCACCAGGGATGACTTCACCCAGCAGCCTGCCTGCCCTTTTTTTTTTTTTTCCTGGCAAGTTCTAGGCACCTACCAAAGGTGCAGTGGCCACAGGCAGGTTGAAACCTCACTCTGGCTATCAGATCTCCTCCTTTGAGTCACAGAGGGTAGTTGGAGAGCAGAGAGAGAGAGGGAGGGAGGGAAAGAGGGAGGGAGGGAGGGAAAGAGGGAGTGAAAGAGGGAGGGAGGGAAAGAGGGAGTGAAAGAGGGAGGGAGGGAAAGAGGGAGGGAGGGAGAGAGGGAGGGAGGGACAGAGAGGAGAAGGAGGGCAACAAAACAAAGCTGTCCCAGCAATAGAGAGGGAGGTTTGTTTGTACAATACCTGCCACTCAGCAAAAAGTCTCTTACTCAAAATGAGAAAACAAAACCCCACAAAGTCATGGGGCAGTCAGTTGTAAGGGACACTAATTTGCAAGGAAAGCTCTCTCTGGACCATAGAGGTTCCCCGATTCACAACAGGCATGCACATGAACTGAGCCTGTGTGTCCACGTGACCAAAAGCCCCCCCCCCCCAGTGTCACTGTGGCCAGGGAGCACAGGGAGTAAGCACAGGCACATGACCCTGTGGTGGCTTTGGGGGACTTTATACTTCAGTTCCTTGATAGGCATTTCTCAATCGCTGCTCCCTTCACAGTGCCTTGTTTCCCAAATGCCAGGAGACTCATTTACCACCACCCCATAAAAACACAGAGTTAAAACCTGAACCCATTTTCTTTTCCTATTTTCCAATTAAGAACATAAAGGAAGACTCAAAGCAAGATCTAATAATTAAAAAGTGATAATTCTTTTAAATTGCACATGATCTATTTGTTGTGTTAGATGTCTTTTATGGGGGTATTTTACATGATGTCTTTGCTAAAAATGGTTTTCCAGATCGCTGAGGCATTGAAAAGTCAAAGGATTTAAAATAATTTTCTGCTTTGTTTTGGAAAATGTTGGTGATCTTGTGGTGTATGCATGCCAACTTTAAAAGAGAGATACTGAAATGACACTGTATTTCACACGAAATGCTGTCATTAGAGACTTCAAGCCTAAGGTCTGAAGCACATACATACACCTAAGGTGGACCTATGTATTCAAATGCACAACATATTTTCAAATAGGGCATACTTTATGAATCTGCATGTCATCCTTGCACAGGATCATGCCAATCTTCTCTGTATTATTCCAACTTTAATAAATGCCCTGCCAAAGTGAGTACTCTCAAATATGTAACTTGAAAGCCCATTCCCCTTCAGAGGTTAGTAGACCAAAGCAGAACAGCCTCTGAAGGCCAAAGCTATGCACTACGTCACTAGACATTGCAGGTTTGTAAGAACTGAGAAGCTAAAACGCTTAGAGCGGTATCCATGATGTCAGCACTTGCCCTGAACATAGACAGCACCGAGGCCCAATTCCACTGTCTCACACTCACTTCTGACCAGTCTAGCACTTTAATTTTACTCTGTCTCTCTCCAAGCTCTTTCTTTCTTTCTTTCTTTCTTTCTTTCTTTCTTTCTTTCTTTCTTTCTTTCTTCCTTTCTTTCTTTCTTTATTTCTTTCTTAAATAGCTAAACGAACCTCCACTTCTGGTTAGCACTGATCTGAAGACACACACTCGAAGCATCTCTCAGTTCTGGAAGAATTCACTGACTGGGGCATAACAGAGTGCCAGTGACTAGCACGAGACAGTAATACCAGTTTGGCATGCTCAACCCTCGGTGCGTTTCCAAATTACTTGCACAGCTGGATTCCCCATGAGGTATTTCTGTGGCATTTTGTAAAATTCACAAGGATAAGGATGGAAAATAAGGACAGCACAAGCAACAAATCCCAGACTGTTGCTACCTGGCCGGTAACTGTTCCTACTGAGGCCCTGTCTGCCATTTCTCTACATAAGTGTCACTTTCTGTCCTGGAAACTAGGTACTGTGGGTCCGCTCACTGGGGTTGACCTGAAAAAATTAGTGGGCAACCAGAACTTAAAATGACCCAAGGAAACTCTCGCCAAGATTTTCAGACGTTATCATAGCCTCAGAAAGTTCAATGGCCTGCTGGTGACAGTCGCCTACAGGTTGGAGGCAGTGCCTCTAGCCAAAGCCAGAAGAGCTCTTACATCAGGCAAAAAGCTCAAAGCTCGTGTCCCAGACGTTTTTGAGGTTTTCGATTTCCCTCTGCTCCTCAAATATGTGTACATTAATCTTGAGTGATGTATTTTATGTTTCCTTTGCTGTTCCACACGGCCTGGAAGACCACCTGTCTCCTTTCCGTGGTGTCTACAGCCTCCACAAACCTACAGTATAAAAGTTTTATATTGTTGCTATATCCTCAACAGTAGCTTCCAGGAACGCCCAGGCTCCACCAGGGATAACAGGGCAGACCCCACTCCCATCTCTTGGAGATTAAAAAGTCTGAGCAATGACGGGCAAAAAGCCACTGCCCTTGTAGAGTGCCCTTGTAGGCTGTTCTCATATTCCTTTCCAACTTCACCAGGCATCATCCTCGTTTAGCCACAGGCATTGCCTTCCAGGACAAAAACTAGAATGCTCGCCACGTCTGAGCGAAGGAAGGCTTTGTGCACTGAGCAGGTGTCAGCAAAGCCATTGGGCAGCTCCAGGGACTTGCAGTAAATGACACCCCGGTATATTCCTTCTACCTCCTGCTAGAGAGATTTCATACTTGATAGCTGGGTCTCCAGAAGCCACTTTCGGTAAGATGTAACCTGTGCCATGGAGGGAAAGCCTGGCAGAGCCCTCATGATAAAGCAGCTGCCTGGGCTGGCAGACACTGAGAGCAGTCAAGGGCTGGATAGCTTTTACATTTTGTAAATTGCAAGTGAGACAGACAAAGATGTTTAACGCCACTGTTCTTTTGAAATACCATTGGAGTAGCTCCCTCTCACCCATGGTTTTGTTTTCTATGTTTTCAATTACCCAGAATCAACCATGGTCTAATAATTCCAATAGGAAGACCTACGAATCAACAAGCCATCAATTTCATCTTAAATCACCCTGTGATGTCCTACTTTTCTGTGCTGGCACTCTTTCTATCCCAGCACGGGGATCATTTTTCTTTTCCAGTACCAACGGTGTGCATGTTACCTGCCCGTTAGTCACTTAATAATCATCTCGAGTTGTCAAATAGACTATCAAGGTAATTGTAGTGATTAAATCCAAGTGACTATTATTAAACCTATAATAATGGCGCCAAAGCATAAAGGAGCTTCCTTTAAAATGATAAGGTGAAAGTTCTTGGCTTAATAAAATTTTGAAAACCATGCTAAGGTTACTATGATATGCAGGACATTATAGATCTGTACTCTACCTACTTCATAAATAAAACTTTATCATGTGTATGCATGGCTGTTTTACAAAAACAGTACATATAGTGCTCAGTTAATGCATGGATTCAGACCATCCACTGTGGTCTTGGAAGGTATCCCCTGTGGATGGAGAGGGACTACTGTAGTCAACCCAACTTAACCCTGCCCAAACTATTTCCCTAGAAATATGAATAGTGGACATCAAATCAAAACAAAACAACAACAACAACAAAAACGCCAGTAAAACTAAGACCAAAAGTAAAGCAGAAACCCATCCATCAGGCCACACCGTGTGGGAGGAAAGAACTGATGTGCCCTCCTCCCCGGCTGCCACGTGAGGCTGCCAGACAGAAAACATGTCTGAAACATGTCAAAAATATCACTTAAAAAGAACACTCTGGGGCAAGATGAGACAATTGTACTAGTTTAGGGGTCTATTTTTTACAGAGCTGCTAACGCGACCACAGGGGCTCCACCCTAATTAACTTATCAAGTCTTAAGTACCTCCAAGAGGCCTCACCTCCAAATATTGTCAGCATATGAATTTGCATATTGAGTTTTCCCTGGACATGAGCCTCTTTCTTGGGAGCACATCGGAAACTCAGCACTTACCCTCTGAGCAATTTTCTGTCCATCAATCCTCCTTGGCTATGCATTCCCACTCTCTCTCACTGAAAAGTTAAACCCGATTTCTCCCTTCTGCTGCAAAAACCCTTACACATCAGTCTCCTGAAACCTGCCTTCCCACTCTGTGATGTGTCAAGAGAAGTTGTCCCTGAGAACAGTGGAGTAGCTGGGGACACGGACTTTGGACCGGGGTACGGATCCTGGTGGAAAGTCACTGCTTTCCATCCCAGTGACTCTGGCAAGTTCTCCACAAATCCCTGCATGTGGGCTTCCTGCTGTGACTGAAGTGCTGTCATGTGGCGAGCACTCTGTGCTGAGGAAATGGCAAATGTGCTGCTGCAAACAGCACTATCTTCTGAGTAATGCTAAAAAATACATCAGCAGTCACATTGTGGGTTCTGGACTGATGGATTGGTTGGTTACCTCAGACTAACATTTAGTCAGTTATTATACAAGGAACCTCTTGACTCTTAAAGTCTAGAGGAACATTAACCTAAATCCCTGGTAATATCACGATATCCAAACTTAGGTACTATATGTACTTCCAAAGGGAACAAGCCTTCCTTGCGCATTGTGAGCCTGGCTGTCCTCAACACCACATCTCAGATTAGGATGACAGACAGCTACCAAAGCTTCGGGGCATAGATCACCCTCTCAGAAGCTGCAGTGGCTCTCAGTCTCTGTGCACACACTGTGCTGGCCCAAGTCTACAGGGCACTGAAAACAAACAAGGCAGGCTACCTTAAGGAGGTAACTTCTGAATAGTGTCAGTCGGTGCCAGTTCAGGTGGCTACTGGGGATAGGCATGCCACAAAGAGGCAGAGGTCTTGTCAGCTGATGTCAGGCAGGGTGTCCTGGGATGTTTGTGGCTGTTAAGGAAGGCCCATTCTATTTCAAAGGCCTTATCTCTACCCTTCTCACAGTCCCTCAGAGGGCTGCAGTCAAGGAAATGAGCACACTTGATCTCCAGGGGGAGTTTTGGGGATTTTCTTGTAAGTAGAAATCTGGCAGGGTTAGCTAAAGGATTCTCTAAAATCTACAAGTCTTCAGTGCTGAGACTCCTAGCCCTTTTGGAGGAAGGTCTGGAAGCCTAGCTGGGATTAGAGCCTTCCTGCCTCAGTTTACCAGTCAGATGCCTTCTGGATTCTTTCTGTATCTTCCTCATGGGTCAGAGCCAGAGTTCCCCAGCTCCCTTCAGGGCTCTAATACCCTTAACGTTTTATCCCCTCTAACTATTCACCCCTTGATCTCAGGTCAGCTCTCCTTCGCAGAGCAGACAGGATGGATCCCTAAGCCAGGGCCACCTGAGGTGAGCACGTTCCTCCAGTCCCTGCTGCTGCATCCTCTCTGCGTTCCCTTTACTGGAGATAATGCCTTGTGATAGGCACCTCCGTCTGGGTTTTCCCAAGAGCACCTTAGAACATCAAAAAACACCCAGATACTTGAAAATCGCATCATTTGCCTCCTATCCTTTCCTCATTCCCACCCCTCCCATGTACCTCTGCCTGCATGCTCTCAAATTATGGCCTTTTTCTTCTCGTGCGCTTCTAAATATATAAATACAACCTCCTCAGTCCATATAATGTTACACACATCCATATACATACATACTCATGCATACATATGACTTCAGGGATGACTTACTTGGTATTGGATAACTAATTGGTCTGCTCCTCCCCGGAGAAGACCATTTCTCCTGCTCTCAGCCTTTAGTTGCCTATAGCTCTTTGTCTAGGGTTGAGGACCATGCTAGTCACTAAGCCTTGGTTGCAGGAACTATGTTGTAGATGTATCAGCTGGGACTGGGAAACATACTATTTCTAATATTAGCACTCAGTGCCACAAAAGGCCCAAAAATGCACCATTCACAGTAGTGTCTACTGGCCACCCGTGACCCTTGAACACCTGAGATACAGCTAATCTAAATTGAGATGTGCTGTAAATATACACGCTTGTCTTTAGGCTAAATGGAAAACAGAATGTCAAACATCTCATTAATAACTGTTGTATGGATGGCACACTGAAAGATCTTTTGAATATACTGACTAATTACAGCTATAGAAAACAGTTTCACCTTTTTCGATTTTTAATCTTTTAAAAATGTCTACTATAGCTGATGTTGTTGGATTCTATTAGAACTGATCAAGGGCTTTAATTAGCTACCAAAATTAGTCCAAATAAAACATAAAACAAAAGTTACAGTGAGGGGTTGGAAAGATGGCTCAGCATTTAAGCGCACAGGCTGCTCTTGCAGGGGACCTGAGTTCAATTCCCAGCACCCACATGACAGCTCACAACTGTCTCTAAATTTAGTTCTAGAGACTGAACACCCTCTTCTGGGCTCTAAAGACACTGCACGCACACACACACACACACACACACACACACACACAGCTCACAGACACGCATACAGACAAACCACTCACGCATATAAAATCAAAAGTTTAAAGGTGCAGTGCTAGAACAACCTTAGCAACTGTTTCAATGTTTCTGGAATTGCTGTTAGTCAGAAGGGATGAAGGAGAGATCATAAAAGGTACCAAGAAGGTGAGACCTACAACAGTCCACAGGACATTTCCTCCCTCAATATCCTGACTCAGACGGAAAGACGGGCCCTTCTCTCCCTGCCCATACTCCACTGGTGTCAACAGAGAATTCATTTTCCACAAAAGTTCAGAGGACACAGTATACACTCTGCACCAGTGGAATGAGGAGGGGCATCAGTACTAAGGCCAGAATACTTCTGGAGCGACATGGGAAAAGCAACATTTTTCTCCTTGGATGAAAAAACAAACTAAATGAAATGATTTAATTTGCATGTGTGTACATGGCACCAACAGCACCGCTCAGTTCGGTCAGTCTGCTGGTAACCAAGTGTCCCAAGCAGGTGCCTCTCCTGCTCTGGGTTGGTGGAGTCACACTGAGACCCACCCTGGATTCCTGGTTCTGACAACAACAACAACAAAAAAATATTTTTCTCTCAAGGGCAATGTTATGCCAAATATTAATACGGAAAACATAGAGCAACAGCAAAACTTAGACGTGCTCTTGAAGTCCCAGTGGAGTTCATGTAAGGCACACGGCCTCAGTCTAAGGGCAATCGACACAGTCCTGTGGACCTACAGACCAGATACAGGCATGAGAGAAGTGGGTTCAGCATGGCTAGACAGTGAAAAGGAGAAAACAGAGCCTTTCCCTGCTGTCTTTCTTCATCCTTACACCAGACTCCTCCCACTGTAACTCTCTTTGCTGGAAGCAAAGTTTCCCTCCACATTCTTTCCAGCTAAACATAGCAACTCTGGAAACACCACCATATCAACCTCTCCCACACCTGAGCTCTGACCACTGCCTATCTGTCTGTTTTCTAGAAATATCTCTGCTTTAGGTGTGTATGGAACTCATTTATTAGAAGCTTAATCTTCAGGTTGATGATGATGGGAGATGGGGAATCAATGAACGGTCCCTGGGTCCTGAGGACGGAAGTTTCATGAATGAGTCCGTCTCCTTAGGGCGGGACTGGGTTAGTTATCACAAGAGTATCCTGACTCTCTTAATATAGCTCCATTCAATGTCACTACTTTTTGATTTGTGGTATTGAGCAGTTAACGGGAATACGCAGTCCCCTGGTGCACTGGCAGGGCTCCACAGAGGCTGGCAGGTGTAAAGGCGGATGGAGAAGAGTAGCAGGAAGTGGCAGGGAATTCTGTGTGCCGGAGTAGCCTTGGGAAAGGTGCCAAGGAATAGGAGGCGGTCTGGCAAGAGCTTAGGGAAGAAGCAAGAAGACAATAGGCACCCCTACCTTGTGAACCACATCACCCCACCACATGGATTGTGGTGATCCCATTTCCTAACTTGGTCTCTGCAAATGTTCTCCTCTGCTGTCTTGTGGGGGGGTGGGGTGATCACCTGGAACTAGTTTTGCTCCCTCTCAATCCCTGATTACCACTCTCCTTTAGTTGACATGCGCTTCTGCTAGCAAGCCCATTTCTTTCTCTTTCTCACTCTCCCTTTAGCCACACACTCTCCTCTACGTCCTCTCCTCTGCCCTGCAGGAAAGCACCCATGAAATTCCCACAAGAATTTAGACACCTGTGCAGTACAATTCTTCCGGGGTCAAATTACCCAGTGGAGTCCGTCTGTTCTCCACCACCTCAGCCACTCCTGCTTGCTCTTTCCCACACAGCTCCCCTCTATGGCAGCATATGTGTTTGAGTGGTCTGGTTCCTTGACAGAGAAATCCTAGTTCCAAGAAATTTAGAACAAATAGCCACAGCCATGAGAGAACTCTGGCAAGCCTCACTGACCTGTGAGAGCGAAAGGTGGTGGAAACTTTCCAAGGCCACAAGGGGTGGAGACAGAGGTCTTTGAGGACAGGGAAGACGGGTGTGACTTGATGGGGGCGGTGCTCAGATCAAACAAAGTTTATCTCCAGAGTTTAAAAACACAGTCTAACGCGGGGAACAATTATATACAAGCACCTGTTTAATGATGAGTTCTGGGATGACTTCTGTGATGCGCTTATTATCTTCCTTATTGCATTTTGCTTATGTTCGTGTTAAAACATTTTCCTCACTTGAACAACTGATAAGATGTTTCTTGGCTGTGCATTTACACAGCTCTTTTGCAAAGAAGTCAAGCTGAGCTAAAGGTCATTAGCCACACAACCGTGATAGTTCATTATTTGAACTGTCACTCTGAAGCCGTGGGCTGGGTGACAGAAAGCTTCCTCCAAGTCTCTCCTTGTTCTGTGCCATGTGGCAAAGCAGTGTTCTAAGTCAGGTAAGCACTACCTGTGACCCAGCCTTGGCTCCTGGTGAGATGTCCTCGGACACAGAAGGAACTTCTCCTCAGGCCCTAGGGTTTGGAAAACCACACTACTGGCCAACATCCTCCAGCCTCCGGGCCCTTCTTGAAGAGGAAACAGCTGCTTCAGAAGGATTGGCTACAAGGAAGGCTGGGCACCATGCTGATCCTGATGAGTGGGGAAAGGAGACTTTGACTTACTCCTCATTGCTTCTCCTCAAGGTGCAACTCCACCAATATCCTAAAAGGTGGCTATTTACCTACAGCTTTCACTGTCTGCTGATAAGTATCTCAGGAGCCTGGCTCACCTCCAGTTCCACTAACAGGACAACTTGAAAGGATCCCATATGTATTTTTGCATCTATCAGGCTAGAAACAAAAGCCCCTTTGCCACAGCCCTTTTGATGCGTCAGTGACAGAAAACCTGGCACTGGATGTCTTAATTCGGGTCATTCTTGCTGCGACGAAACACCATGACCAAAAGCAAGTTGGGGAGGAAAGGGTTTATTTGGCTTATACTTCCACACTATAGTCATCACTGAAGGAAGTCAGGACAGGAATTCAAGCAGGGCAGGAACCTGGAGACAGAGGCCATGGAGGAATCCTGCTTAGTAGCTTGTCCGCTATGGCTTGTTCAGCCTGCTTTCTTATAGCACCCAAGACCACCTGCCCAGGGACGGCATCATTCACAATGGGCTGGGCCCTCTCCTATCAATCACCAAGTAAGAAAATGCCTTACAACCCAATCTTATGGAGGCATTTTCTTAATTGAGGCTCCTTCCTCTCACATGACTTTAGCTTGTGTCAAGTTGACATAAAACTAGCCAGCACACTAAGTAATTCATAAAGTAAGAAGTTTTATTTCTTATGTTTACATAAGGCTGGAAAGTTCAAGGTCAAGGCACCTGCTTGCCGAACTCTCTCATTCCGTGGTAGTAGGCAAAAAAGCAAGAGGACACATCCAAGAGAAAGGGGTGGAACTCACATTTTCATCAGGACACTACGACCACAGCAACTAAGCACCCACGACATCAGCATCAATCCACTCGTGAGGCAGAGCCCACAGCCTAGTCAGCCCTAAACATTTCTTCTTCCAACACTGACTTTGGGGGATAAGTTTCCAACAAAGGAACTCAGGACACATTAAAATCACAGTGCCCTTCAATGGAGCGTGAGCCATAAAATCAGAGTTAAACAATCCAAAAATGGCAGTCTTGATAAACAGAGTGCGGTAGTCCCCAGTAGTGTTGTTTCATGATTCCCTGACCACAGACTAGCGCCTTAGAAGGCTGGGTTTCGGGATGCAGCATCTACGCCTGAGAGCACACACAAACCTGTTTTATTATAATGTCTCTGTTGAATCACTTTGGGTTTGACAGATAATCCATAAAGGCAGCCCATACACTGTTATATACCCTGCCAGGCGCCCCTGCCAGTTTCCTACATGCTCAAAATATGTTAAAATTAAAAGCCAACATTGGTCCCTCACCATGAGCTAAACTCCAGATCCCTTTTGCATCTCAATGGTTTCTCACTAACATTTGCATTCAAGCATTAAATCCATCTTGTCACCCAGGGTTGATGAGAATTCCTGGGGTCTCTCACAGGTTTTCTTCTTTTTTCTTACCTTTTTTTCTTTTGTTTTTGTCTTTATTTTTATTTTTTTTTCAAGACATGGTTTCACTGTGTAGCCCTTTACTGTCCTGGAACTCACTCTGTAGACCAGGTTGGTCTAGAACTCACAAGAGATCCGCCTGCCTCTGCCTCCTGAGGGCTGGGATTAAAGCTGTGTGCCACCATCTTTTCAAGAACTTAATAGTTCTGGGGTATTCTGTAGATAGCTTTCTGTTTGGATTTGTCTGCTGTTTTTTTCTGTATTAGACTGAGAGTCAGCAAGAAAAGCTTGGAATGCACCAGCTCCCAGAGTGTTCAAAGGGCCCACATGACTTCCCACTGATGATGTCGGTTGGATCACTTGGCTAAAGTCATGTTTTCAGATAGGCACACTGCAAAGTTACCCGTTTCCCCCTGTCCATACTCTAATCCAATTTACACTCAAAGGATGATGGAGTAGAAGGGACCAAAGTCTTAACGCCTTAGCAATGGAGTGTTGGCACATACTGGGGATTCTTCTCTCCCCATTTCCCTAGTGACTCATTAAGAACCTTGTACTCTGGTCTTCGCTGTACATTATCTACTATCATGGCTCCAGTTGTTCCAGCCACAGACGTGGTTTTGCCTCCCCTGTCTGACCTAGTCCTCTGCAGTGGTCACCCCCGTCCATTTAGCACTGCTCTTCTCACAGGTGAGACACTGAGTTCCCTCCCAAATGACCCCATCTCCTTTGGACCCAGTGTCAACAACCAAGAGACAACACCAGGAGCCGGATGGGCAACAAATATCTGGACCCCACACATATATCCATCCCTGTGAATCTACGCACTACTGAATGACAGGCCTGTGTGCTTTCAGTGTATAAGCAGTGTCCACAGAACTGGGCCATGGGAATTTTTTCCAATGAACTCTTATGAAGCCAAGAATAACAAGCTGTCATTTTCCTCCAACTTGACAAAATCTCCAAAATGTAATATGCCAAGTCCAGATTTCCTTGCCATGTGGGTCATCGGTCCATACCTTCCATGTTTCTCTTCTCTGGAGAGTATTAGACAAAGTCCATGGTTTAAAAATAGAACAAAACTTGGCTTCATTGAATGCATCTACTTTTAGCACCAAACCATGGCAACCTCACACACAGTCCCTCATAAGTTGGCACAGTGGGTTCCCACCAGCAGACTTTGCCTTCAACCTTACCCACCACCAACATGAATATTTTCTATTCAACTTGACTTTACGCTACATTATTTTTTCTCATAAGACAAAAATCACAAACCATAGTAAAAATTTCAAAGCCTGCTTCAGACTCCTGCCCCAGCTTCTTTGGCCAAGCAAGCAGCTAAAATGTGAGTGTCACCTCCATCCTAAATATAAGTTAAAAGCAAAGGGACACCATGTGTCAGGAGTTTTAAGAGAGGCCAGAAGACAACATGAGTCCCCATCACGTGCCAGCAAGGACATCATGTTTACACTGCCTGGAAGGTGGCCGCCGTCCCTTCTCTTCACGGCAGTGCACCTGGCCTCGTGTGAGAAAACAGACAAGAAGTTCCTGTCAACAGTGGCAAGCAGCCTTTCCTGAGTTCTCTGTCATGGGCAGAAGGCCCAAGCCCACAGCGAAAAAGGAAGGCTGCTATTGGGCCTGAAGACTGCGGCTGGAACAGATGAAGTTACTCCTGGACTCCAAGGTGAGCATGAGCACTGTTTGGGTAAGACTTGGGCATGGAGACTGGGTGAGGCCTGGGGGTTCCAAGGAGCATCAGGTAGGACCGACAGGATGGATGCATCGATAGACTGACTTAAATTGTTCATGTACCAAGAGACTTGACTCTATAGGACAGTCTGACATCTATAGGCCAGTCCAGCAGAGGCTTCAGGATGTAGTCTATACACAGTCTGAAGGCCGAGCTCCTTCTCCAGGAACCTCAGTTTACTCTCAAGACTCTCCACTAGCTGGACAAAGTCCACTGCAATTATGAAGTATGATCTGTTTTATTGGTAGTCTGCTGCGGAGTTTATCACATCTAGAAATACCTCCATAACAACATCATAAGGGGTGTCTGATCTAACGAGTCAACTAGACATTGTAGCCTAGCTGAAACTGGAATTTTCATGTGTATGAGTACACATATGTATGGGCACTACTTTCATGCAGTGTCTACAGAAAGCAGAAGACAGTGGTGGACCCCACTGGAACTGGAGTTACAAATGGCTGTGAGCTACCACATGGGTGCTGGGAACTGAACTCAGGCCCTCTGCAGGAGCAGCAAGTGCTCTTGACTACAGAGCCATCTCTCCAGTCCCCTCGAACTTACACAACTTTAAGCACACACTGCACTGGGGGGTCTCCCCATTGTTTGTAGAGGCCATTACTCTGGCTGTCCAATGGACTGAGAAGATTATGTAGAAGCATACATTCTGTTTCCAAGAAAAATCAGTAAATTTTGACCAAGAGCTACTCTGTGGGACAGACGAAAAAAATCTCAAGCTTTCTTCATTCAGTTGTTGGAAACATGTCCTGGACAGATCCCACGTGGGACTACAATCACAGACCAGCTATGGGAGTGTCTCAGTGGGCTCAGGTACCAAGGATCTAAAGCACGAATAAGGCTTACAGAATACCACGCCCAAATAAATGTTCCACCATGCATTACATGAGAAAGGGACTATCAGAAGTAGGTCATTCTGTGACATGTTACCAGGTCCCCTTGCAGATATGAAAGACTGACTATGCTAGCTGTGTGGAGGGCTGTAGGACCATCTTGGTTAAAGAAAATGATTTCTCCCGATGACAACACACTAATGGATGATCAGACCAGGGATGCAAATGCCAGGTTTCCTCTTAGGGGTCCGTAGATTGGGGACAGCACTGTATGGCTGTTCTGGCTCTAGAAAGGCCTATAGTGTGAGTGGTGGCTGTCAGCTAGACTACACCATGCTCCGTTTCTCTCTACTCTCCCACCCCTCCCTGCCTGTGATTCCTAGCATACTCCTTGTCATAGGTAAGCCTCTCTAAGTCAGCACCAGCCTCTGAGGGTCCCTATAGAGGAGGACAGTGCATCTAGGTCACTTGCCCAGGACTCAAAGTGAAAGTTCTGCAATTGTAACCCAGACAAGCAGGCTCTGGATGGAACTAAAAGCCACCAGTCAGGCCATGCTAGGCACGATAGGTCACATGGACAGGCATTTATAGGTCTGTGTGGACTTCAAATTCCAGAGTTCACCTTTTCCTTGAAGACAAGGCAGAATTAATATGCTTTCTTTGTTCTGTCTGTCTGAAGGCAGCCCTCAAAGCCAGGATATAGACCAAGAATGGCAGCTCTCATCTATAACCCCAGACTTTTGGAGACAGAGGCAGAAGGAATGCCATGAGTTTGACGCCATAGGCTAGCCTGAGCTACATACACAGTGGGAGCCTTTCTCAGAAATAAAAAACAAAAACACAGCATTGCCATGAGTTTGTGATCTTACAGATGCCATGAACCAGTGATGTCCCCTCAGTTTTCTTTGAATGGAATAGCTGAGGAAGGAGAATGGTAGAGATGGCACCAAGGAAGGCTAGTCTGGGGAGCTTGTAGATGTCATGGAAGTTACCACAGGAAATAGGTTAAGAACAGTAGTAACAGAACAGTGATAATCAGAACAAAAGAATTATCACACATTTCATAAGGATCAGGCATCCTTATGAAATGCACGCTCAACATCAAAAGGCCAGGGTCATCCAACTAAGCCTTCACACTTGTTTCTTCTGTACAGTCCATGGCTGTATGGTAAAGATCAAGGGATTTCTTTGATTGAAAAAAAAAAAACTTCAGCAACTCTAGTTTTCAAAAGTTCTCTGTCAGGACTTAATGGAGAAGATAATTATTCTGGGAAACAGGTCAGTATCAAAAAGTAGCCACCGTCAATAAAACTCTAACTGGGGAGAACAGCAAAAGGAACATCTTAGAACTGATACATTCGGTGAAGAAATGTGATTTCACGCATTGCTGAGACATGATTTTACAGATATTTGTATTTAGTGGGAAAGGTTCCTCTTTTACATTTACACTCCTAGGGATCTACACACTTAAGCTGCCCAGCAGCTTTCCCAAGATATTGGGCATAGAAAGGGGGCCATGGTCACCTTGTGCAGATGGAAATCCAAAGTCACTTCATTGCATCTGAGTGAAATAGGAAGTCAGATTAGTATGTGTTGGCATGGGTACTCATCAGGCTCAAGAGAAGGGCAGGGACTGGAGAGGGATACGAGCTGGGTTCTGACATTCCAAGGTAAGGCACAGGCATCTGGGACACATTAAGAAGAAAGAGCCAAGAGGGTTTACTGATGGAGGAAGGTGTTTGTTACAGGACAAGTGGAATCAACACCTTTACACATCGAAACACTATGCAATCCTTGAAAGCACGCTTAAGAGGAACATTTGATGGTGTGGGAAGCTTAACATATTATGGACAGAGACTGCAAACTTTTCTAGGAAGAGCAAGACAGTAAACACTATCAGTTCGCAGCCCAGATGGTCTCTGTCACAACTGCTTGGCTCCAATCACCACAAGAAACAGGCACAGACAGTGTGTAAACAGGAATGTGGGCTGGAGTTTGTAACCCTTGTGTTTCACTCAACTTAGGAAAGAACATGCTGCCTATTTGGAACTGAGTTCTAAAATACCATCTGCAAGGAAGAAGGGACCTCCGCACTTTTCATGATTTAATAATAGCTGCTGGGATGCTTTGAATGAGAAATGTCTCCTACAGTCTCACATGTTTGAGCATTTGGTCCCCAGTTGGTGGCACTGTTTGGAAGGTGGTGCAAACCTTGCTAGAAGAAGTACATCACTAAAAGAGGGGCTGGAGAACTTATAGCCTTGCCCCACTTCTAAACTGCGATACGACCTCTCTGTTTCCATTTTGTGGGAGTTGGGGGAGATGGGGTCTCACTATGTAGCCCTAGCTGGGCTGGAATTTGCTCTGTAGACCAGATTGGTCTTGAACTTAGAGAGATCCACCTTCGTCTACTTCCTGAGGCTTGAGACTAAAGATGTGCACCATCACACCCAGCTAGTTAAGTTCCTAATGCCAGCTTGTTTAGCTAATTTCTACATGTCATTAATTACACTGATGCATTGATGCAATTAGTACTGTTACTAGGAATAGGTATTCTGTGTGTGTTTGTTGTGGGTTTTGGAGAGTGTTTCAATATGGAGTCTAGGTTGGCCTCAAATGTGCAGTTTCCCTCCCTCGGCCTGATCAGTGCTGGGATGAAGCGGGGCTGGATGCTATCACACCTGGCTGTAATTTGGCTTTTTACTCTTCTATGCATTAACAGTTTCCCCACATATGTACTCCTCTGTTTTTAAATCTCTCTCTCTACTCCCCTCTCCCTCTCTGGGGGTGTTGTTTGTATGTGTAAAAGTGTATGTGTCATGAACCACATATGGAGGTCAGAGGGCAACCACCGGTGACAGTCTTCACCTTCTACCGTGTATGACACTGAGTCTCTTGTTTACAGCTGTATATGCCAAGCTCGCTGGCCCACATGCTTCTAAGGACTCCTCCTCCTTTCTCTCTCTCTCCTATGTCTCTGTTGTAGGGTGGAGATTACAGGAAAAACTACTGCATCTGGCTTTATGTGAGTTCTGAGGATTCGAATCCAGATCCTCATGTTTGCACAGAAGCCTTTTGTCCACCAAGTCTCCTCTTTAGTCCTGTGCAGTGTAGCGATTTCCTCCAAGATAAAACTTCCATCTTAGAAGGAAGCTCTTTAAGCTCAAGAAACAACTCAAAGCCTCAGAAGGTTCCTGAAACTGATCAGATTCATTAACCCCCTCCATCCGCATGCTTACAAAAGCAGCGAGGACTTCTGAGAGATGATCTCAGATGAGCTGAGTTGCCTAGAAGCTCTTCGGGCCAGTCAGACTTCCTGGAAGAGGCTCAGACCAACTGAGCTACCTAGAAGGGACACCCTCCAACCTATTGAGCCACCTGTAGGCTGTGCTCCAGGTTTCCAGCTTCCATGAGCCATCACCCATGTTGGGTGTGCTTTTGATGACACAGATGTCTTTGAGCCATTTCTACTCCTGTAAGTAACCCCAATAAAACTCATCACTTCCCCAAAGAGGACACTGGTGATTTCCTTACTTTGATCTGTCTTGTCATCAGTTACCTATTTGGGGTGAACAGATAGCTGCTCTCATTTTCACAGGATAGTGTCACACATAAATACTCTGTATTCCTGATAGAATCAGATAAACATCTTCAAGTGGAAACATAAGTCTGACATTCTCTCCTTAAAACTCAGCAAATGGAAACAAAGTCTGTGCATGGTGTCCTCCCATGGAGTCCTGTTTTTGTTCTGTTTCAGTTGCTTGTTTGTTTTGAGGTTATTTAGCATGAAAACACAAGGAAGGTCATCAGATCACAGTTTCTAATTCAGTAGCTGACAAGAAATAACTTATAGCTGTGTGTCAATGACCTGGGGTGGGGCTGAGGGTGCCTATGTGAGGCACAGGGAAGGTTGTTTTGACTGCATTGGCTGAGTCTCCGGAAAAGATTGCATCTTGAATTAGCAGCTTGCCTTTGCTGTCCAGATAAATATTGTGTTGCTAGGACCTAGACTGCCCTGCCACGTGGGTCACCCTGTCATATAATTAGCCTGTTATCATATCAGGTGCTGATCAAGCGAGCAGCATTCACTGCTAATGTGGTAATTCAACGATAAGAAACTATTCTCCGAGGATCGGTGCCTCCTTCCCCCCCGCCCCGCCCAGCCGCCCGCTCACTCCACCACCCCACCAGAGATGCACTGGGTGGTTTACAAATCATTGTTCCTCAGCATGCAGTTGCATCTCACTGTCAATCAGATGCTTGGATGTCAAGTTTTTAGCTGTCCGCCAATTTCAGCTAATTCTTGCACATTCTCAGGTGCTTAGCTGCCTGCTTCATCTATCCAATGGCCACGGAATGGTGCAGAGAGCTAGGCTCTTTCCGGCCTGGTCCATCCTTCATGGTCAACGGGTGATGATGCTTTTGCCTTTTTCAAAGAGTAAGTCAACTTACTTACTCTTACTTTACACTAAGTAAAGCCTGAGGCAACCTGGCAGGGCCCCACAGTGCTGTGCCCTTGACTCTACATCATAGAGTCCTGCTGTCCCCAGAAGCCATGCAGCTCTATCTCCACTTCCCCTCCTGGGTCTCCTCATGGCCCCTTCCCTCCCCCAACATGGACCCCACGAGGTGCCCGGTGCTCACCCCCATCTCACAGGCTACTCCCACGGGGCCCACCTAGCTACAGTCCTCCTCTGCTACCCTACACTGCATTTATTTATCTGTGCAGCTGTAACTCTGCCTAAGCAGAGTCAGGACCCCATGACATAGCAGTGGCACCGGTGTCGTTTCTCACTGTGGTGGGCGTGGTACATGTACTTCCAAGGGGCATCTCCGCCAAATGGTCCCTAGAACCTAACTGCTTGGGTTCTCTCTGATCTTGGGCACGTTACCTCCTCTGTGCCTGTTTCTTTTCTTTGCCAGTATAATGGGGATTGAGACAGTACGTCATAAATTTGTTTCAAAGAGTCTATATAAAGAGAAATGCATGCATGGAAGGTTCTGTATACAACTGGCTTAGACAAAGTACATAGACTAAATGAGACTAATCATAACAAAGCAATAATGCCTGGCATACTGGTTTTCCTACAAAGATGCCTGCGTAAAGGAAATACTCGAGAGTACTAGAGAGACGGTTAAGTGGTTAAAAGTATTTCCAGCTTTCTAGAGGGCCTAAGTTTGGTTCCCAACACCCATACTGGGTGGCTCACAGCCACCTATAACTCCAGTTCCAGAAGTTCATGACACTTCTGGCCTCCACAGGCTCATGTGCATATCACACTCACTCACACACACGCGCGCGCGCGCACACACACACACACACACACACACACACACACTAAACGTACAATAAAAATAAATCTTTAAAAAATACATCCAATAATATCCAGGTGGTGGTGGTGTATAACTTTAATCCCAGCACTAGAGAGGCAGAGGCAGGTGGATCTCTGTAAGTTTGGAGCTAGTCTGGTCTACAGAGCTAGTTCCAGGACAGCCATGGCTACACAAAGAAACCCCGTCTTAAAAACCAAATATATTCTTTCAATAAAAATATTGAAGAGATATAAAGAATCTTATGCACACCTCACCTCTGACTGCTATCACAATGATCTTCCTTTTTCTTTCATCAACATTTCAACAGAAAGAAAGCAAGGCCAAAATGAAGGAAAGGGGCTGGGTGCTGACTCAGTGGGTGAGGCACGTGGACATGAATTTGGATTCCTAGCAATCACACCAAACCTGAGCAGTATGGCATATACGTCTGTCTCCAGTGCTTGAAGCATAGAGACAAGAGGATCCTGGAGGCTTGGGGCCAGGCAGCCTCACTGAAATAGAGAGTTCATGCTCCATAAGAAACCCTGTCTAAAAAAGTGAGAGAGTGAAGACACACAGCATTGGCCTCTGGCCTCTATGTGTACACACACATGTGTAACACATACACAAAATAAGTGATAAACAAATTTTGAAAAGGAAGAAAGAGTGAGTCCTAGATACCTTTTATTCATTTTAATTGCTCATTTATTGATCCTTGTTGAGAGGTAATAACATCAGCAGCCAGTGTGCTCTTACTAGGCCCCAGGCCCATCTTGAGGAGGATGCTCTTAGCCCATTCCAGAGCTAAGGAGAATGAAGTCAACACAGGCCTAGCACCCCGCCCAAGGTCACAGAATGTGTAAACAGCAGAGCCAGGGCTATGCTGTCCCTCCCTGCAGCCACTCACCACTTACAACAATGGCCGGACATGCCTCGCACATGCTTATTAATGACACCGACTGGTTAAATGAGCAACTCGTTTAACAACTGTTTATTCACTGCCAATTGCAGGACAAAGATTAGAAACGGTCTCTGCCGTCACTGTGTTTCAGTCTGAAGAGAAACAAAGACGAAGCAAGAAATAATTAAGGAGCAGTGTGATAAATAAAGGCTATTACATCAGGGAAAGTACAACGTGAAATGGAAACTCACGCCAAGCCCAGGAATCAGCCTTGGAGGGCTGGGGGCTGCACAAAGGCCTCCCAAGAGAGGCATGCCCCAAGCATGTTAAATGAGAAGTGGACCTGGCAGCACAGATTCCACATGGAATCAGACATCTTTAACACATCTGATGTGAGCAGAGACTTAGACAGGACAAGAAGGGCTCATTCACCAAACAGGACACCATGGGTCACCTCTCCTTCACAACCCAGGAAGTTTAGGAAGGCTTCCACATGCCTTGCCCTAACTACCAGGCTCCTTTCCTCTGTGGTGGTCAGGAGGGGCACAGGAGTCAGACCCTCTGTCCTGTGTCTGCCCTAGTAAAGCACCCAGACTGCTGGTGTTGAGGGAATGGACTCAAGGGTTTCCATGGTCTCTAAAATGGAACACATGGAAAAGCAGTTTCCAACAGAGACCTAGTGACATTGAATTCTCACAGTTTACCCTCAGTGTCGGGGGCCACTACAGATGTTGTCACTTTCTAAACTACTGAAATTTCTCAGTTTGCTAGTGTTCAAAGATTTTTCTGTTTACTTTGCCTCTTTATCTCCTTCCTCCCTTTCCCTCTCTCTACTTCCCTCTCTCCCTCTCTCTCTTCCTCTCTCTCCCTCTTCCCTCTCTCCCTCCTTCCCTCCCTCCCCCTCTCTCTGACCCAATGCTGGGTCTCAATGAAGACAACTCAGAGGAATACTGAAGCAACCACACTGATGATGATTTTCCATTTTTGCAGTTTGCTCTTACCATCTCCATATCTCTGAAGCCCGTCTCCCGGTTATCTGGCCATGTATGAGTTTCCCACATGAAGTTTGGAGGGTCCAAACTATAAATCCATCTTGGGAAAGCCAGCTGAGATTCTTCATGGTTGATCAGAACCTTTGCCTTTTAAACTGTTAGAATTTATACACTATAACTTATGTAAAGGACTCACGTGAACAACTTCTAATAGAAGCTGAAATAGGAAAACTATTTCACACCCACAGAATGCATTGTAAAACCCAACCCAGATGCAAGATGAACTACAATATGCTGATCTTAATTCCTCGTATGTGACACTATGGAAATAAATGAAGAAACCCCTTTTAGGAAGCTGCTTATTCTAGATTCTAGACTTGAGAAATTAGCAAGGAACTCAAATACATATTTAAGCAGCTGACAAGGTGACTCTAACAAATATTTTAGGTACTATAAGATTCTTTTCAATGTTCAACCTACAAGTCTCATCCCTGTCTTCCTCATCTCCCAAGTAAAATGCCCAATTTTCAACATCAAGGAAGGATGTCCAGAGGTGGACCACCCTGGGAGCGTTCAGGCCTAAACCTTTCTCAACTGATGCTCAGGAATGGATAAGTCACCATGGAAATTGGCAGATGACCCATGGGAAAGCCAAGTATAGTGTCTCACAATTTATTGACAAGTTCAATCACAGTTCCTGGCAATGAATAAGATGGACTACGCTGGCTGGTTTAAATGGAAACCAGCTGAGGCCAGTGAGGTGGCTCAGCCTATAAAGGTGTTTACCTCCAAACCTGAGTCTGGTCCCTAGAATTCAGTCAGTAGAAGGAGAGAGCTGAGTCCTTCAAGGTGTCCTCTGACCTTCACATCCATGCCATGCACACACACAAAAAAAAAAAAACAATAAATAATAAATAAATGTGAAGTTTTAAGAAAGGAATTGTTTAAAGGGTCATGTGAGTCTCTAGACTCTAGAAGTCTCTTCTAAATTCTAGAAGTCAAATCTTCTAGACTCTAGAAGGTTAAAGACTGAGTTCGCAAATGTGACCCAAAGCACTCCAAAGAAGTACTCTTCTAGAAACATCAGCAGCTGTCTGGGGTCCAGCTCTCAGCAACACTAGGACCCTCATCCCTGCTCTTTGAAGAAAGGATGTGTCAACCCCAACCCTTGTGATGATAGGTGATTCCTTTAGGTTGCTTCTTCCCCTCCCACCTGTGACTAAAGTCTGACGCAAACACACCTGCAGGCTTTCACTCTTCCCTGAAGGGAGGCAGGGAAGTTCAGCCTCTCTTTCAGAAAGGCCTGGACTCATGCCCAAGAAAACCCCTTCCAAAGATCTGGGTAGTCATCAAGAAGGACACAGCCTCTCATACCCAACAACTCTCAACAGGCCAGACTATCGCGTGTGCTCCCATGAGCTAACACATCAGTTATGTGTGCCATTCATCCTGTCTACAAGTGCTCTCAGATATGAGTTACCCACTGAGCGGAGTGGTGTGACCAGGCCAAAGTGGGAACTCCACGAGGTTATCACGCTCCAGTGCATGGGGCTCCTCGCTCATCCTGCCTCACTGCCGAGTGAGGATGTGAGGAGGGGTGGAGAAGAGAGACTGCCACACTCACTCCAGCCGACCTTATCAGGGTCAAGGCAATCATGTGATAATGTGTGAATCCATCCAAAGGGCTAGCCCGGGTATTTCTGAACCCATATCAACATTCACACCTCAGGTCCAGCCAGCTCTCACTCTCTTTCTGAGCCGTCAGTAGGCATTTCCTGTGTGGGACTCCTAACCTCGGATTTATTGGTCCTGAGAGAAATCCTTCTGAATTCTGCCGTACGCTGCTCCATGGTGAGCACACCCGGCGGACTTCAGCGGGAACTGTCTCCAGCTAGCATTCTCTTCTTCTCTAAGTGACAATCTCTACTGTAGGAGCCAAATCATCCATAACCAGTACTTTCAGAGAGCATCTTCTAAGTGCCGGCCGGCACTGCAGCCAGGCCTGGAAATTCAGGGCGTGAAGGAATGCAGCCCTACCTCCAGGGTAGACACTAAATTAATGAAGAGGCTTATAAAAAGTGATGTGGAGCTGCTGCTGGACCCTGGGATCCTAATAAATGATATTATAGCACAACAACCACTGGGTATGGTGGCAGACACCAGCAATCGCAGTACTCGGGAGGCAGAGGCAGGAGGACCACCGTGAGTCTAAGACAAACATGGGACATAGAGCAGGAACTACGCAGGCCAGGGATATATGACAAGACCCTGTTTTTAAAAACCCGAATTCACAGCTTCACAGCACAGAGTGCCTCTCACTACATCTCCATCTTCACAATAAGTCATCTGTTTTCGGTCCACCCCACACACACACTCCTGGGCTTTTGGCCCAGGTCAGCCCTTGCATGAGCACAACGCCGTACTCGATCTCTACAATGCCCTAAGGTGGGAGCTGTGGTCCTTAGGGTCACACAGCCTTGGGCTGAAACAAGAGCCATCTTGTGCTCTCGCATACTCCCGTCTCACAGGAGGCACACAAACCAGGAGTTGGCTGAGTCCTTTCCTCCCTTGGAGCCTGTCCCTGGAAGGAAAGCAGTGAACTCTCACCCACTTTACTTCTGCTCGAGATGGACCAGCCAGTCAGTTGCATAAGGGCAACATTTTGCCTCCTACCAGAGATGGAACTTAGAGCCATGAGTAGAGGATCTCTTCTGAGAAAGGCTCCCACTCAATATGCTAAAGCCCAGCAGTGTTGACATTAACCCATGAAGAGGCTGCCTGCTTGAGGGGGCCTCGAGAGTGGCAGGC
>PVIU01014755.1:0-10390 GCA_004026605.1 Ondatra zibethicus
GGGGGGGGGGGGGGGGGGGGGGGAGGGGGGAGGGGGAAGGAGAAGGGAGAAGGGAAGGACTGGGGAGAGCTTGGGGGAGTGGGAGGGCGGAGATGGAGGAAAGGTGGATATTGGAGAAGGGAATAAGATATCTACATCATTGGAGTCATTTTAGGACTGGCAAGGTACTTGGCTCTAGAGGAGATCCCAGGTGTCCACAGCGATGTCCCCAGCTAGGTACTTGGGCAGCAGAGGAGAGGGTGCCAGAACTATTATTGTCCCATAGTCACACTGATGAATATCTTGATCACATCCATAGAAATTTCGTCCGATGGATGGAGATAGAGACAGAGACCCACATGCACACCAGAGCAATGGATTGTGCTCCCAAGGTCCAGTCGAAGAACAGAAGGTGGGAGAAGATGATCAAGGAAGTCAGGACTGCGAAGGGTTCGTCCACCCACTGAGATAGTGTGCCTGATTTAATGGGAGCTCACCAAATCCAGCTGGACCGGGACTGAATGAGCATGTGATCAAGCTGGACTCTCTATATGTGGCTGTCAATGAGGGCAGAATGAGAAGCCATCAACAATGACACTAAGACCTATCTCCTCTGCATTTATTATCTTTTTTGGGAACCTAGCCGATTTGGATGCACACCTTCCTAGGACGGGATGGAGGGGGGAAGGCCTTGGACCTCCTACAGGGCTGGGCACCATGCCCTCTTTTAAGGAAGCAGCGGGAGGGGGGAGAGCGGGAGGGGACTGGGAGAAGGGGAGGAAATGTAACTCTTTTTTTTAATGGAAAGATAAAAGAATATGGGGAAAAAAACCTAAATCTAGTTCCTACATTTATATATAAAACTTTAAACTTTTCCAGTATAAAATAACTTCCCTACATTGTAAAAGTAGAAGTATGTTAACACTTAACTGGCTACATTGGCATAAGAATTAAATAACATGATTTGTAAACCCTCCAAAAAAAAAAGATACTTTAGAAAGGATCTTTGAAGAAGTAAAGAAAGTCTTGCCTAAATGGGGATTATAAATTGCTCCTGGAAAGATTCAAAGAGGAGATTCTGTTAATTACCTAGGTTACAGAATAGGTTTACAGAAAATTAGAACACAAAAGTCACAAATTAGGAGAGACCGGTTACGGACTCTTAATGACTTTCAAAGATTGTTAGGAGACATTTCCAGTCTACAACGAGCTGTTGGGATAACACCTGATCTAATAGTTCGTTTAAACAAAACCTTAGATGGTGGTAAAGATTTGAATAGTCCCAGAGAATTAACAGCTGAAGCAGAAAAAGAACTGACAATGGTTGAGGAAAAATTACAGGAGGCACATGTGGATAGGGTGAACCCAAATCTTAGTTGTATCCTAGTCATATTGCCTTCCAGAATTTCTGTTACAGGGATTTTAATGCAGAGGGAAGATATTATTTTAGAATGGAGATTTATACCACATAAACCAAGTAAAAAATTAAAAACTTATGTGGAAAAAGTCTCTGAATTAATTATAAAAGGTAAACTGAGACTTCGTCAACTAGCAGGTATAGACCCAGCAGAAATTATAGTGCCTTTTACTACTGATGAAATTAAAAAGTTATGGGAAGACAATGAACCATGGCAAAGAGCTTGTGCTAACTTTTGGGAGAAATTAATAGCAACTATCCCAAAAGTGATAGACTTAACCTCATAAAGAGAACTTCTTGGATTCTTCCTCGAATTGTACGTGATGCACCAATAACTGGAGCCTGTACATTTTATAGTGATGCAAATAAATCAGGGAAAGCAGGTTACAAATCAGAAGAATTGAGTAAGGTGGAACAAATCCCTTATAATTCTGTCCAGAAGGCAGAATTATATGCCATTCTTATGGTGCTAAGGGATTTTAAAGAACCTCTTAATATAGTTACAGATTCACAATATGCAGAAAGAGTTATCTTGCATATTGAAACCACTGAATTTATACCAGATGACACAGAATTGACTTCATTGTTTATCCAGGTACAAGACATAATCAGGAATAGGCTTTGTCCTATGTACATAACACACATCCGATCCCATATGGGTCTGCCTGGTCCTCTAGCACAAGGTAATGCTGAAATTGATCAATTATTGATTGGAAGCATGTTGCAGGCCTCAGAATTTCATAAAAAAGTCACATCAATAGCAAAGGTTTAAAGAAAGAGTTTTCTATTACATGGCAACAAGCTAAGGAGATTATAAAGAGATGTGCTACTTGGTCTTTCTATAATCAAGCACCATTGCCTGCAGGAAGTAACCCAAAGGGTACTCAAAGGAATAAAATCTGGCAGATGGATGTGTTCAACTTTATGGAATTTGGTAAATTAAAATATGTATACCACATCATAGACACGTATTCAGGTTTTCAATGGGCAACTGCCCTGAGCTCAGAAAAGACTGATTCGGTAATCACACATTTATTGGAAGTTATGGCCATCATGGGTATACCTGCACAAATAAAGACAGACAATGGCCCAGCATATGTATCTAAGAAAATGAAATGCTTTTTTGCTTATTATAATATAAAGCACATTAAAGGTATACCAAATAATCCTACAGGTCAGGCAGTTATAGAAAAGTCAAATTGTACAATAAAGGATATGCTGAACAAACAGAAAGGGACAGAAAATACCCCCAGAAATAGGTTGCATAATGCTTTGTTAACCTTGAATTTTTTTAAAGCTAATGAGAAAGGAACAACAGCAGCAGAGAGGCATTGGATAATGGAAAAAAACTTCTGAATTGAATCAACCAGTATATTTCAAGGACGTGTTGACCTCACAATGGAAACCAGGAGATGTACTACATTGGGGAAGGGGTTTTGCTCTTGTTTTCACAGGAGATGAAAAATTATTGATGCCATCAAAATTAATAAAGATTCACTTTGGAAAGGAGAAACCTATTGAAACAGAAACGACAGCTCATCCACACTGGTGATAACCATACAGGTGGTAAGAAAGGCATTTAGGATGGGGGCAGGTTCTGTTCTTGTCTTTGCAGAAAAATACTCATCTTCAAAAATTCAGGAAACCCCTGATGTTTGAATGATGACAGGTAGAAAAATGACTATCCAATAAGGATCATCAAGAAAATCAAATATGGTTCGCAAGTACAAATGATACAATGTATACATTTATATATATGCATATGTATGTATATGTTTATGAATATATAGAGCTGGTTTTAGAGTTGGACAACAGCTCTGTCCTTCTTTAAATCCAAGCATATTGTTAAAAGAAAAAACCCAGAGTTTCTATCTCATGTCAAGAGCCATTTGATGTGGGACAGATAGAAAAAAAGAATTTAGAAAATATATTTGCTCTTCTTCATATCTATTTTTGTCCTTATCATACCTTTCATTGAATATATATGTCTGTATATGTCTATATAAGTAATGTTTAAGTTTTCCACAATGAACAATGAATTTTCCTGCAGTAATCTTTGAAGTTTCCAGGAGAAAGATGGGGTCCCATAACAACAACTCCACCTGGTTGATATAACGTCATGATACTGATAGCGCTACTACAAGACCTGTTTTGGGTACCAGCTGCACAAGATGGTTCCAACCTGGTTAGCTGAAATGGTGCACATCTTTTAGAACATTTTGGCAAGACTTCCACAAAATACTCAGAGACTATTTGCAATCTTACCAGACATTAATCTTGAAATGTAACCATCATTTTACTTTCACATAATCCCCTAGAAAGTACGTCACCCCCATGACAGCTGGAAGTAATTCTAGAAGACAACGTCCCCTCTCCCAGCAAAGTTTCTCCTCAGGCTTAGGGACATCATTTAGGGGTTGATTATAATTGGTATACGGTTGAGGGTTGGGGGAGGAATTTTATAAGCTCAGGGACCTTTTTGAAAAAAAAAAGAGGGAAAATTGGATGATGGGATAATAGATTGGTATTTGTGAGTTATTGTTTACAGACAATTACATTGGTATAGATTCTTGTATATTGATACAAAGTTAAATTATATTGAATATTGTATGCATGCATGCTTCTACCTCTGTTTAAAACATTTTTTATGTATTGATACATATGTGTATTTACCATATTGCAGTGTACATTTCTGCCTCTGATCAAGATACTTGTACATTGTTTACATTTGGAGGTGAATGTCTTCATTTATTGCACAGTTGTTTATTGTCTTAGTCTTTAAGTTAGATAGGTATTAAGAATTATAGATCAATAGTCATCTATGTTTATCATACTTATAGTTAGACTAATCAGGTTCTTTAGATACACAGAGAGTATATTCTGTATAGATAGATAATCTTCAACCACTTCAAGGATCTGTTGAACATGGCATTTAAATAACCCAGGGTTTTGTTGACATGAGACACAATTGCTCCTGGCAGCACTAATCTATTCCCAAGAGAATGTTGAGCACCAAAGACACTCCACTTGGATCCTGTTTTCTTCTTGGCAAAAACTGGCCTTTGGGCAAAGAAATGCCCATGCCTCAACCACTGACAAGATATTGTATCCAGAAATGGATAAACAGGACTGTCAAATCTTGCCAAGACAGAGTAAGATGGTTTTGAAAAATTTCTTGCCTTTGAAAATGATCTGTCAGTTATTCTGGGCCATAGCCAAAGTTGGTCGCTTCAGCGTTGCAAAATGAGACTTTGGGTGATTGCTCAGGTAGCTAATTGTCTCTGTTATATATTGCTTGCTTTGGAAGCTACTTGATTGTACTTCCTGCCTGCTCAAGTAATATTATCTCCCTTCTCAGGCCTTCGATAGGGTTGAAGATTATATAATCATAGTTACCATTCTCTTATGATCTAGCCAAGCCATCTCCAATACAAGACTTAGACTCCTTAGGATAGAATGTTTATTAAAACATTTAGCATATGTTCCTTGTTTAATATTGTTTATACTGATTGTAATTCTAATCTTATACTTGATATCTATTCCTATTATATATTGTTTTGTATTGGGTTTGGAACTCTCTTACTTAAACTAAAGGGGGAGGTGCTGTGGGAGCTACTTCTGCTCCTTCAGCCAATAGCCTTTAAGATACCAGCCCACTGGGGTGTGGTCTCTTTTGTTTTAAAAAGCAGCGGTAGCCATATGCTTGCTCTCTTGCTTCTGGCTTCTGGCTGTTAGACTTCGTTCCTGATCACGCAAGGGCTGTTGTCTGGGATGGTGATCTGTAAGTTTTTTCCCTTTAAATAAATAACCATTTTATTAATCACAATTCCAAACTGGTGTGGGATTGTTTTATGACTTACACCTTCATCACTGGGTGAATCTGCTAGCAGAGAAACTTAGTATTGCTTTCTGATAACAGAAATTGTGAAGCTAGTTTATGGAAGATCAAATCATAGAAAACATAAAGGTTGCAAAGTGTTATTCATTGTAACTTGATATCATCATCAGAGGATCTTAGTGTATATGCATATCTTAGGGTTTCAATTGCTATGAAGAGACACCATGACCACTCCAACTCTTATAAAGGAAACATTTAATTGAGGTGGTGGCTTACAGTTTCAGAGGTTTAGTCCATTATCATCATGGCAGGAAGCATGGTGTCATGCAGGCAGACAGGGTGCTAGGGAAAGAGCTGCTGCAAGTTGGTATGCAGGCACCAGGGAATAGACTGTATCACTGGGTGGTGGTTTGAGCACGTATGAGACCTCAAAGCCCACCTCCACAATGGCACACTTCCTCCAACAAGACCACATCTACTCTACAAGATCACACCTACTAATAGTGCCACTCCCTTTGGAGGCCATTTTCTTTCAAATCACCACATTCTACTCCCTGAACCCAAAAGGATTGTAGCAATATCATTATGCAAAAATGCATTCAGTCCAATTGCAAAATTCCCCATTGTCTATAACAATCTCAAATTTATTTAAAAGTATGAAGTTCAAAGTCTCTTCTGAGATTCATGCACTCTCTTAACTGTAATCACCTACAAAATAAAAATTAAAAAGCATATCATATAATTCCAACAGGCTATACATTACCATTCAAAAATGAAGGAAAGGAAACAGAGTGAGGAAATACTGGACCAAATCAATACCAAAAACCAGCTGGAAAAACTTCAGACTCCACATTTCCATGTCTGATATCAAAGCTTTCTTCAGATCTCCAACTCCTTTATCTTTGTTGACTAAAGCACACTTCTTCCTTTTGGGATGGTTCTACTCCCTGGTAGCAGCTTTCTTTTGCAGGTATCACAAGGCTGTGTCATCTTCCATATGTTGCAATCTCCAAGGCAGTTCAGCTTCAACTTTACAGCTTCACACAGTGACCTTTCTAGGTCTCCATGTAAGGACACCACTGACACATGCCTGACCTCAGTGGCTTTCCTTAGTAGTGGAAGCAAATCCCAAAGCCACATTCTTCTCTCCTTAACTCTGATTATCTCCTTGAACACAGGACTTAGCTCCACTCCACTTTCTGATGCTCCTTTTCTTCTCAAATATTTTTCCTTGCTCAGCTTTCTCCTTTTCATTTTATATCCTCATTAGAGTTAACACTATAACCACACAGCAGAGTCTATATGAGGCTGTTTTGATATTTCCCCCTCCAAGGTAATTAATCCAAAACTCTTCACTTTAGCCTCATGCAAACTTTTTGGATAAGAGCAAAAAGCAGCCACATTCTTCACCAAAAAATCAGAAGAAATATTTCTAGGTAACATACTAGTATGACCCATTAAGTAGCACTTAAAGCATTCCACTGCTTTCCTAACCCAAAGTACCAAAGTAGGAGTATGGAAGAGAGTGATGCTAAGAGTTATTTGAACTGACGGGACCTGGCTCAAGATTTTTCAGAGGAGAACAATTTTAGCATGGTTCCTAGACATCATGAATATGAGCAAAACACCATGTATGTAATTCTAATAGAATTAATAAAGATATTATTTTAGAAAGGACTCATGTGTCTTAGAGTTTCTATTGTGAAGAGACACCATGACCATGGCAACTCTTACAAAGGAAAACATTTAGTTGAGGTGGCAGCTCATAATCTCAGAGCTTTAGTCCATATCACCATGGCAAGGCGTACAGGAGTATGTGGGCAGACATGGTGCTGGAGAAGGAGCTGCTACATGTGTTATCCAGGCAAAAGGATTGGCTCACTGGGCAGTATCTTGAGGATAAAGAAGATCTCAAAGTCTGCCTCCACAATGGTGCACCTCCTCCAACGAGACCACACCTACTCCACAAGACCACACGTCCTAATAGTGCCATTCCCTTTGGGGGCATTTCTTTCAAATCACCGCAGTAGAATTACAGTGTGATGGAAGTATTAAAGTAGAATTTAATTGTTTGAAACTTCCTTGTTGACAAACTTAACTAGCACTATCAGTTACGAAGGGAAAAATATTCTACATGATAAAATATTATTAACAATTATGATTTGAAGTTGGTTTGGTGTTGAAATCATGCTGTGTGGACTCAGCTGCAATTACGGGAAAAGAGACTCAACAGTTCCTCAGATTAAGGGGCCCCAGAATATAAATCAATTGTACTTTCTTGCATCAAGCAAATCTTATCTCTCTATAGAAATAACATGGCTGAACTAACCGGTGTGCTCACTGGCCTAGTAAAACCTGAAAATTACACAAAAGATAATCTATTACAGTTAAGATTGTTCTCTGTGTTTTGTCATGCTATAGAAACTGAACATAAACAATGATATTACGCACTAGGAGTAATGATTATCAAAAGGAAAGTTCCGCTGAGAACACTTCAACTATCGTGCAAGCTGTTTGTGTTTCTGCAAGATAAGAAACTAATTTAAGCCAACTTTTACAGATATGAGCTGTTCAGCCAGTTTGCTGCCCTTTATTCTCAGTGTATTTATGAGCTAACCTTTACTTATCCCATGCAAGTGTAAGGTACAGAGTGCTTTTCAGTGGAAGATAAAAGGACCAAAATAAACATTTAAATTTTGAGAGAAGTTTTCTAGTGTTATGGCACAGTCTATAATCTAACAATTATCTTTGACATAGGCAATGCTCTTAACATTGTCATCTGCAAAATATTTTCTGAACACCACACAAATCTGATAGAATATTTTGAAATTTATTTTCCTTTAAATTGATATTCAGATGTAGATCACAAAAAAATCTTTAAATGATCTTTTTTCATTAAAACTTAATTTAAATCCAATTATAACTATACAAGATTAATTGGCTTCTTGTCAAAGATTTAAGGTAAATCTTTGAAAATACAGTATTGTATAGTAGACATTGCATAAATACAATGAACAAAAATCCTGAGTTTGCTAAACTGCCTTTTAAAAAATCTATTTTTTCATTTCTGTTAACACAGTTACATAAGACTAATCATTCTACTATGGCTTACTAAATAAAATTGTAAAAAACTTAGATACTCATTCTTCCCCAAGATTATGGGTACCTTCATTACTTATCAAACAAGAAGTAAGGCTATTTATGTCATAAAATGAGAATAAAAAAAGGCATGCTGATATAAAATATAATCCCAGCACTCAAAAGACTTGAGGCAGGAAGATTGAAAATTTGAAGTCAGCCTGATCTACATAACAAGACCCCATCTCAAAAAAACAATCAAAATGAATAAACTACCACAAATATTGACATGTATAATATATAATAATAAGTAAAGGAAGTTAATATGAGGAGCTGATTTTTTCATTCAGCCTTTCATTATGATAGTGGAATACCCAATATTATGGACATAGTAGTGATTGCATTAATTTCATATAGCCACACCTTTATAAACAACTTGTATGACTTTGTGATTCAACTCTTTTTATGTATGTTTTTATTACATTTTTGATATACAATTGATATCTACTGAATATAAGAAAAATATCTTAAATTTTATGTGTTTCTTGTTTTTTCTTCTGATATTTGCAAATTCACTTTATGGAAATACAATTTCACACCCTGAAAGGGTTTTCATCTTTTTAGATGTATATATTTTATATGTGTGTTTTGTTTTGATTGCCTGTATGTATGTACACTGTGTGCATGCTTGCTGCCCACGGAAACTCAATGAGATTATTGGATCTCCTCAAACTGAAATAATGGATTGTTGTGGTGGGAATTTAATCCAGGTCCTCTGCAAGAGCAACACATGCTCTTAAGCACTGAGCTATCTCTTTAGCCTCATAATCTAAAAGTTTTAATACTAATTCTTTATCACAGATAACTTGGAAGCACCAC
Organism: Ondatra zibethicus; assembly: GCA_004026605.1. Taxonomy (NCBI): domain Eukaryota; kingdom Metazoa; phylum Chordata; class Mammalia; order Rodentia; family Cricetidae; genus Ondatra; species Ondatra zibethicus. The sequence goes on from PVIU01014755.1 coordinate 9,192, forward strand.
CTATGTGCTATGCTTTTGTGTTGCACTGAGGAGCCACATTTTTCTACTGGGAAATCTTATTCATCTTCATGTTCTCAATGTCTTTTTTATTCTTTCACAATTTCATACACACATATATAATTTATATAATATATAGTATTCTTTGGTCAAAGTCTCCCCCATTATCCTATCTTAGTCTCTTTCATTTCTCACAGAATCCTTTCTTCTTTCCAAGTTCCCCTCCTACATTCATGTCTCTATGTGGTTCACTGACTTAATTAGGGCTCCCTGAATGAACATGAGTGCAGAGTTATTGACTTGAGTGAAGTCAATGTAACAATGGTCACATCACTGTGAAAAAATGATTGCTTTTCTTCCAGCAACCATTAGCCTATAGCTCCTCAGTGGGATGGAGCCTTATGAACTCTTCCCACACTGATGATGGCATGTTAGTTAGTTGGCCACTTACACAGGTCTTATGTAGGTAGCCACTACCTCTGTGAGTTCATGGGTACAATAACCATGTGGTGTTCAGAAGACAGAGTTTCAACACACCCCTTCCCATCCTCCAGCTATTAGATTCTTTCTACCCCTCTTCAGTGATGTTCTTTGAGCCTTGAATGGAGTGATATAAACGTCCCATTTAGGGATAAGCACTCAGCAGTCACTGCTTCTCAGAACCTTGACCAGATATGGACCTCTACATTAAACTTCACCCACTGAAAACAGAAGCTTCTCCGACCAAGGCTGGGAGTCGTACTAATCTACAGGTATAAACATAAATACTTATAGGGCAATTTAATACCATCTCTATTTAGCAAAATGACAATAGTAGCTTCCTCTTTAGAGCCCATGGCTTTGATCAGCCATGGGCCTTGACTAGGTTTCCAGTACCAGGTACAAATCCTTCTGTACAGTGAGCCTGAAACCTAATAAAAGAAATCAGTGGCTTAACCCCTAGCAGTCACGCCACCACTGTTCATCTTGCCTGGCAGACTGTCATGTCCAAAAGAAACAAATGGCTAACTGTGGTGCCTACTAGCATACCAAATCCCATGCTGGCCTCCCGGTTCTCTCAGTATAGCAAGTGCCTCTTTACAGAGCCCAGGCTGGCATCCTAGCTCTTCTCGGGTCTTCTTACCCCGTCTCCTACATTCAACTTTAACAGCCCATGGGCATCGCTCTCCTGAGACTCTCATTCCTATATATAACCTTGCCAT
>PVIU01014755.1:10490-50859 GCA_004026605.1 Ondatra zibethicus
GCCTGCTTTTTTTTCTTTTCTTTTTTCTTTTTTTTTTTTTAACAGAAACCGGGACCACGAGCCCAGGATGGCACCACCCACAATGGAATCACTAATTAAGAAAATGCTTTACAGCTGGGTCTCATGGAGGCATTTCCTCAACTGAGGCTCCTTCCTCTCTGATGACTCTAGCTTGTGTCAAGTTGACACACAAAACGAGCCAGCAGAGTTCTCTTGATCTTTGTCTTTCTTTCTCTCTTGGCCCCTACTCTTTTGCTCTCTCTCAGTCTCTCTCAGTCTCTCCCTGTCTCTCTCTATCTCTGTCTGTCTGTCTGTCTGTCTCTCCCTCCCTCCCTCCCTCCCCCTCTCTTATCTTCCTCTCCTCCTCTCTCGTCCCTCCTGCTCTCATGGCCTTGTCCACTCTGCTGTCCAAGTTCAGGCTCCTACTTTCTCTCCCGGCTCTGGACTCTTTGAGCTGCTTCTGGCTGTGCACTCCCTCAATATACAATAAAACCTTCCCCTCAGCCAAACCTGGGAGCAGTCATGTCTTCATGTTATACAGCAGGTCTGAATTTTAGATTCACCTAGATTGGACTGCTCGTGGACTGTTCCTCCTAGCAGCCTACATAGCATTTTGCATCACTATAAAAGCTTGCTGGTAGGGAGGAAACTTCCAGGTCAGGTTCCATTTGGTTTCTCTAATCTCACAGCCAAGGAATATAGGATTCTCAGCAGTAGGGGCTTATCATTTAGTTATGGCAGTTAACTAAGAGCAATGGTAAAAGACTGGATTGTCTGGGGGGAGGGGCTCTGGATTCTCTCTTACCAACAACTCATAAGGAAATATTTCGTATCGGGCATTAGATTAACCCATGACTTCTAGGGGCAGCATTATGCAGCCATGCAGCATATCTCCTTTGAGACTCCTCTTTCAGTTATATTTTAATTGACTTGCAATATAGTAGTTTTCTATATGGCTTTTTTCCACATATCTTTCATTTTGATGAACTCTCCCTACCTACTTCCTGGGTGTAACCAACAGCTGTCTAATCAGTCTTAAGATTTGCTTAATAGAGAATTCATGCCTAGCACTGTGGATCTACCCAGTACCTATGAGGTTAGTGTTGTCTAGAAGATTAGGGAAGTAGGTTCGTCAGTGGAGAAAAATCTTTCATTCAATCAAGATTCTCAGCGGGCCTATCTCCTTGGTCTCATGGATGCTTTATTTCCTTAGGAAAACTGATCCAAAAAGGATTCATGAATCTTCTGATTCATAGTCAGATGTATTATCCATTGTGCCATTGGTCTGCCACTTCAAGATACAACAGGACTGGTACACACATGGACCATATGAACTCAGATTGACTATGACAGCACCTACAAGATCTGCACAGGTTCAAACCGGACTAAATCCTAAAACTGTGAGACAGGAGTGGACACAAATTTCTCACCCCTAACCGAGAACTTATTTTCAATTGTTACCTGCTGGGAAAGAGAAAATCAGTTTTCTATAATAGAGTATCACAAGATATGTCAACCACACTCCATGGCAGGCTCCAGACCCAGGAGAAGTTGGGCAACACAAAATGGATTTCATGATTTTTGTGGACTTTTTGTTTTGTTTTGGAATTTTTTGTCATGTTGTTTTTTTTCCTGTTTCTTTTACTTTTCTTTCTTTCTTTTTTTTTTAATTTGTTAATTTTAATCTTGTTTTGTTTGATTTTGTTATTCTTTTTCCTGGGTGTTTTTTTGAGGAACAGGGTAGGGCATGAAGTTGGGTAGAGATAGGGAAGTGGGCAGTATCTGGGAGGAGTTGGGGAGGGAAAAATATGATTGAAATATATCGCAAGAAAAATGTTTGTTTTGTTTTAAAGAAGATTCATGCCTATAATCCCAGTAAAGAATTATAAATTCAAACAGGAGTATTGAGGGTTTCAAACCAACCAGGACTACATAAGTAGATGCTGTCTAAAAAAGGAAATTGAAAAAGATGCAAAATAATCCAATCCACACACACCCCAAATAATTATACTAGTACTCTCTATAAGCCACTACACACAAATCTAAAGGCATGACCAATGATGACTTCTAGTCCAAAAGGAAATATGATAGAAGTAACACAGTTGGGGAGAGAATGTCTCATGTCCTCAGTCAAGTGTACCATACAGATTCCATGCATATTCATGATTACATAAGTGCACATCTAGAAAATAAGTTGTCTAGCAATAGAATATATGAAAACTTGTGTCTTAATGGAATCATACCTGATTTACATGAGAATGAAGCCTAGAGTTCAATACCAGCTCTTCCTATGCTCATTGTGAAAATGTGAGCCTTCACAGTACCCTGATTGTGCATCCTTTATCCTCTGCTGTCATTCTACCAACCTGTGAAAGCTCTGGCATCTAACTTCTTCTTTATATAGAAATGATAGTTTAAATTACTCAAGCTTACAAAATACTGAGCTCTGTGCTTTTATGCCTCAATTATGTCTTTCATCATTGTATTCCTTCGCTAACCTTGAGGTTTATGCTTCTTCAATTGCACTCCCCACATCTGGGATACAAGGCATTCTGTTGATACAGCAAATGCATTTGATAAAGAAAATGTACATCTATTTAAATTCTCTAAAACTCAGTCAAGATTGGGTCACAAATCACTGGGCATTCAAAGTCTCTTTTATCCGTTGAATATATTCATACAGAACCAGTAAGAAGTCAATAGTAAAGAAGAAAATGTATCTCAACTATTTTTCCTTGATGAATATATGCTGAGTTTTTTTTTAATTCAATTGAATGCTTTTTTCTTTCAATTTGGTTGGAGCAACAAAACCTCTTAAAATGTTCCACAATCAAAAGAAAAATATATATAACCTTCAGTGAAAGAAAAGTTTCTACTAACAAGCTAAACTTTGAAGTGACTGAGACCCCCATTATTGTTTGCTCCCCCCATTCATTTTCATGAGTGCAGCAGCATGAATAAATATCGTCTCTAGCTTTGGCTTCTGTTTCACTTGCAACTGGCACCTCTTCTCCACAATCTTAATGGCATGTCAGCTCCATAAAGGGGGGAAAGTTATTTTTACCTACTGTACTTTAAAAGCTTCAGACATTTTTATTTCACTTTGCTGACTGAATTTTCTCAGTCCTGATCTTTGTTCTTCAAACAAAGTGGTGTGTGATTTACAGACCTAACTTCTATCTGGCTCAAGGATGTCATTTTCATTGCCTTCAACAATTATAAACCAACCTAATCAATGAAGATAATCTCAAGATTTGTAAGGGCCGTGCTAATTGTCCTGATCCCTTTTATTCACAAAGTCTCCTTTTATTTCATCCTCCTTTAAAAGAGAATGGCAATTCTTCTTTAGGAATCTGTAAACTTTCCGAAGTCATTGAAGATATCAGAAAAAGATGTCAGATAAAATTTTTATTTTATCTTAACTTCTTTCCATACTCATTGATCTCCCTAGCTCAAATATATAAAAACAAGAGTAGGTCAGGAGAAAGCACGAACTGCAGCTACGAGAGCACAAAGTGATTTGTGGCCAGTTTTTGATGAATACAGAGTACTAAGTCAAGATTTGCTGATTGCTTGATTGATGTTTAAAAACAAGTGCCTGAGGGGAAATTTGAAATTTTTTTCCTATCATTGTACCCTTTGCATCTGAATGAAATACATGATTTTCTATAAATCACTCTCCAAATATATTGTGTCACTTTCATGTTTCAGAGAAAGGCAATTTGAACCACTTCTAGAAATTTGTGATGAAAATTTGACTGATGACAAAGTAGTTCAATAGCTAATTGCATTCACAAACATTTAGTAAGAGCTAGCTACAGGCAAGCCACCTTACAAGATATTGGATGTATAAGGACACCTGAGATTGAGTCCTTGACTTCTCAAAGCTCTTGGTGAAGTGTGGGGGAGGGAATAGTATAAATCAATATACCTCATGAAATGAGCAGAGTTTTAATCAAGGTATACACAGTGGCACAGATACAAGAAGACCCAACATCACTCACTTGGGATTGAGGACAGTGATTAATGGTTGTTATAATGTCAAATTGCCTGGACTTGAATCTCACATCTGTGATTTACTACCTGGCCTTTCATGCTACTGTAGCTATCCATGCCTCAGCTTCTTCTGTTTCACAATGAAAATGATAGGACTTATTCTAATAGGGTCATCGTGAAAAGTAAGTGGAAAATTCTGATATTATAACCCCCCAAAATATCAATTGCTAGTATAAGATCATACCTAAAATGGACCCCAAGTCTTTACCTGCAAAAAGCAGATGGAAAAGTACAGGCTTCACGTTGAAGGTGTTTTGAGAGGGTACCAAGCAACTTTATAGCTGAAAAACAGACCAAAGAGTGAACATGGGAAAATAACACTGATTGTTCTGGACAAGTGCATGCACGCATCTCACGTCTGCTAATCACTAACCTGCTTGCTTATACAAGTCAGACTGGCAGGGAGGGAGCACATATTCAATATGTGAGAAGAAGTCTTATGAGTACAAGAGAAAAATGGCTTAAGACTGGCGCAAGTCCACTTCTGTTTCAGTTGTAAAGTGTGTTTTATTCAATTACTGTTGAAATAATGTTATGTAGCAACATTTAAATTTTGAGTAGTTTGTGACAAAAAAAAAACCCATATGTTTTCTAATTTGTAAGTGGGTTACCTGAAGTTTAACTTATTTAAATTGATTTTTGGTGAGCCAGTTCAGATTAAGCTGAGCTTAGCTCCAGATGTCATATGATTGATTCTAGAAAGAGAATCCATCAATTTGTAGCAGTAATTTATGGCCATGCATTTCTCCTGACAATGCGTAAAGCCATAGAGGAGGATCTGATCCATTTAAGTATACTTAAAATCTCCTTATACCAAAATAATTAACATTCTTTTGTTGACCAATGTAAGTCACATACAATGGGGAAGTATATAGTATTTTCATTATGGATAAAATTACAAAGCCAAACAACAAAGGGTACAGAAATATAATTATGTTGCTGGGGAGAGTGAAAAATTAGAAATAATAATCCAATCTATATGTTTGGAAGTTTTGATGCACTCTATAAATAAAAAGATATTGAGTAAATTACAAAAGTAAATTCATCCTGATGGCTAAGTAGAAGATGAATGGAACAGAGAAAAATGTTATCACTGTTTCTGGTGCATGAATCAGAAATAATATAGCTAGACATGAGGCTTCATAATGAAGACAAATATGCAAAATATGATGACTAGGACTCAGAAAGATTTGGTAACTTAGTGGATGTGTCAAGACTGGTTGGTAGTGGGGAGGCAGGATTGGTTAACGTTAAAGGGTAGGGATAATCCAGAGGTTCCTAGGTGAACCAGCTGGGTGCCTAGTGATGTTATGTTCTAAAACTAGAGTTGTAGAAAGTGTGCTTCTCTGAGGAGAAAGCTCTTCATATGAAGATAGCAAGTGTGATTTTGAACAATGTGGTGGCTTCATAATCCATAATTTGCCTAAGCTTATCTGTTTCACAGAATTCCTTTTTCTAAGTACTTATTAGGGTTGATCACATTAAACATTTTGTGCAAGATTTAAAAAGCTTACTTTAAACAGGACTGGTACAGCTTTGCCATTCTCTGAAAGTTCTGGGACACTTAAATGACAGTGTCATCAAAACATACACCATGAGAGAATGATATAGATTCTTGTACTTTGCCATAGGTTTCTATTGGTCTTTGCTTCATTTTATTTATAGACATATTCCTTTCCTAATTTCCTCTCTTGCTGAATTAAGTTTTGGAAGGTTGTAGACTTTTTAGGAGACAGAGTCCCTTGGGAGGATGTAGATCATTAGAGGGCAATACTTGGGACTTTATTGCCTACCCTTATTTATTCCTTGTCCACTGCTGTGTGTCCAGCTGCTTCATGGCCCTGCTACCTTGCCTTCGCTGCTGTGGTGGCTTATATTCCTTCCAGAAATGTATCCCTCCTTAGATTTTTTTGTCTTATAATGCTTTTGCTGAACTTTTTGTTTGTTTGTTTACCTTGCTGCCCTTTTGCTTATACATTATGGTTTCCAATTTTGTGTTTTTACAGATTCTGTGTGTATGTGTGTATCTGTGTGTGTGTGTGTGTGTATCTCTGTGTGTATGTGTGAATCTCTGTGTATGTACCTCTTATGCTTTTACTTTGTTTTTTCTTTTTATCTGTTTTGTTTTAGTCTAGCTTTTTTTGTTTGTTTGCCTGTTTGTTTTCTAAAGAGAGAGAGAGCATGGAGTTGGATGGTGGGCAGGAACTGAGAGGAGATAAGGGAATAGAAAGCATGGTCAGAATATATTGTATAAAAATAAATCCATATACAATTTTAAAAAGAGAAATGTATTCCCTCTTTAATTGGAAGCCCAAATGAGCCCTTCTTTCTTTCAGTTGCTTCTATCAAGTATTTTGTCATTCATACAGAATATGGCAATGGAAAGAGGAGAGTTCCTTAAGATGATGAACTTGTCTGAATTCAGAAGAGAGTTGGAGAGAAGAGCGAGATTCCAGAGAGCGTGATGATACCAGATGCAATGGGTGAAGGGGTGTATGGTGTGATTAATGCTCCCTATAGAAGTCAGTATTGATTGAAGCCATTAGAGAGATACTTCTTCAAAGATAGTAGGGGGGTGTGAAGGAAACGGCTGACAGTATATGGGAATTACCCAAAGAATAGTACTATCTTAGTAATCTGAGCAGCTATTTCACTTTATCTCTTAGTGAATTTCCCCCTAATCTATATGAAGCACTGCATTTATCATTTGCTATGGTGGCCTAGACTGCTTCCACATGGGAGGGTGGAGAGGATACCTTGTTCTAAAAATGTTGTATAAGCCAGCGCTTGTGTTGAAAATCCCATAGCTTTACTGGTAAGTGGAAAGCTTATAGCTGCCTCATACCTTAATGAAATGGGCACAAAGAAAAGCATTCTAAAGTTTCTGGAGCCAATAAAGTACAACAAAGATTCTTTGTGACTATCTATGGAACTAACAGAGACAGAGATTTTAAAAAACAGTAAATGTCTGAAGTAGCCATTAGGAAGATTAATTGGTACCAACTAAAATGATTTCTCAGCAATATAAGAATCCAAAGAAGATTTAGAAGACAAAAATTTATACTTCATTTGTTCACTCATTCAATTATTCAACAAATATTTATGAAATGTCATGTGCCAGGTACTGTTCAAGCCACTGGGAATATGTGGTGAACATGAAAATAATTAATGCAGACATTCTGGAGATGGTAATAAGATGATGATAGATGTCTGAAAAAATAGAGCAGGCTAAGGGCTTTGAAAATGACAGAAATAAGTGATGGACATTTAAGTAAGACTTTCTGGGAATGCTTCTCAAAGGATGTGGCATTTGAGCAGAGTTCTGAATTTAGTAAGGGATAAAACTGTATAAAGTTCCTCTTCTGCCCTCTAACAAAAATGGGGTAGTTCAGGTACAAGTAGCAGCAAATGTAAGAGTAGCATAGAAAGAAATGAGTTTTTAGCATGTCTGGAAAAATATCAAAATAGCCCATGTGACTATGGCCATTGCGCTTTTTTCTTGTGGGGAAGAGGCGAGTGGAGTGGTAGGAGATAATGTCCTACCTTATATACCATGAGAAGGTAATTCTATTTCTTTTTAAGTATGAAGAAATCTGGTGGAATTTTGAGCAGAATAGTGACACAATCGGTCACATTGACTGGTAGAAGTAGAGGAAAAATTAGCATCACAGTAGATAAAACTTCCATAGGTGACTTTAAATAAACAAAGGGAGCAACAATAAGAATAGGATACCTGTATTCTTTCTTGTACTGTGCCAAGGGTTCAATATTACTTATCCAATAATCCTGTAAAAATGTATAATCTGAATCTAATTTTAAAAAGCATTATGAAGTGGACCTGGGCCACTGGGCACCAGGTCCCAGGCTGCTTTTCTGGGGCCAACTGCTCCCTCCCAGATAACCATACCTCAGGGCAGGCACGGTTCTGACACTGATCCCACAGATGTGCCAGGGTCCCTGGAGAAGCCACTGAGCTCCCCTCCCCCCAATCACACATTCTCACCCCTCCTCGTCTCATCGTCCACACCCAGCCCAGGCTCTCCTTTCCCATTGCTCTCCTTTCTTCCTCATGCCAAATTGACAGCAACATCACCAAATTTATCTTTTTCTTTAATGCCCATTTCCTTCCTGGGCAGCTGCTATGTTAGATTAGGTGTCCGCCAGCCAACTGAGTCCCAGGTAGAAGCTACCCCCACTCTCTCCACACCCACAGACTTCCACTTGTGCTGCCGACGTGCCTAGCCCAGCTGCGTGCGCATGCCCTGTGGATGGAGTATGCTTCCTGCTCTCTGTCTGAGGAGTGACCGAGGGTGGAGCCCGGTCCATGCAGAAGGCCAGATGGATATTAAGGGTGGCACACGCCCTTCAGCTGGCATGCTGCTTGTCCCTCCTCCTGCAGCAGACTTAAGCCTTACTGTGTGCCATCACTGCAGGGACATGGGCTGCCCTCCAGCACCCTCCCCTGGCTCTGCTCCTGCTGCCCAGAGAAGGGACACAGGCTTTTTCTTTCATACCTTGTCTTCAACCTTCTCCCCACATTCACCGCCTCAACTTCCCTCCCTCACCTCCAAAGGAAGGGAAACAAACTGTGAATGAGGGTGCTGACTGACAAACCAAGGCAACTTTCCGAGGCTTCTGCTCTTGACATTTCTTTTCACCTCTTAAGCACCAAAGCCGCAGGTGGGTTTGCGGACCGCTGATTGCCATGTTGATTTCTACCTTGATGTTATTTTTAATTGTTTTAATTTTTTCATAGGGGGTTTTGGGCAAAACAAAGTCACTGGGAAGATCACTGCCATTTTTACATACTCAGACTCTTTTAAACGCAGCCAGTCAACCACCAACCTCTTCCACATTTGGCACTTGAGCCAGAGTTTAAAAGGGTTCTGTCCAGTAAACAGCGCATCACCAGCTGGGACAGGCGTGGTGTATATAACTGTAAGATACTGTCGCTAAGTTATTCAGGCCTATCCTCTCCATTATCGGAATCCTCCACTGTGCAGCCACGCAGTGTGGTTTAATTAAAGGAGCCAATGCATCCCCCTGTCCCCAGGTAGTTGGTCAGCTGTGGACTCTGTGACCCTTGTCTAAACCTGTGTTGTAAGATTTCGGGGCATTCTCCCCATCTTTCTCCTTCCTCCAACACTTTATCTTCTATTTTCAGTCTCTGAATCTTTCACTCTCTCTGAGTCCCACTTAAGAAACTGTTCCTTTTAGAACAGAATGCAGCTCAGACCCTGCTGTGGCATGGGCCCTCTAGTCTCTGTCGCGTCTGCTGTGAAGCACACGATGCTCTATTTATTGTACAAAGTGACTTTATTTGCCTTCTACAATTGTTTATAACAGATGGTTATAAGAGGTAATAAACAGAAAAATCTTTAAAAAAGCATTATGAAGACACAAATTAAAGGAAATTATACAAAATAGTGTGTGTGTGTGTGTGTGTGTGTGTGTGTGTGTGTGTGTGTGTGTGTGTGTGTGTGTGTCCCCTGGAATCAAGCCCGTATATTGCACATGATAGAAAAAACTCTACCACAGACCTAAATGCACAACCTGGGCCTCTGATTCTTAAATTTGTCAAAGTAATGATAGTCAAAGAGAAAGGCCATGAAAAACGCATGATTCTTGACTAGATCTAGGACAAGAAGAAAACATGCTATATAAATACTGAGACAATTTTCTGAATCAAGGTATATATTGAAAGACAAAACAGAGGAAACACACACACACACAGAGAGAGAGAGAGAGAGAGAGAGAGAGAGAGAGAGAGAGAGAGAGAGAGAGAGAGGAGAGAGGGAGAATATGAAAGTATTAGTCAGTGTAGCAATGTAGCCATTAAGAATGATTTGAATTGATAGACTACTGACAAACAACTTTTGGGAGATTTTGGTTTGCTCTATAAAACTTTTGCATGGTTTTTTAAAACATGTTATAAAAGAAAAGGTTTTTAAAAAGAGATGAAGTGTGTTAAAAAGTTGTTGAAAACTGGCATTTAGATTAAATAGAATGGTGAAACTGAGCACCTGTTACAGCTGAGACAGAAGAAGCTACAAAAAATCTTGCTCCCTAATCAGTGTCACTATTTGGGAAAATCTAGAAACTGTGTAAGGCCATCCCTAGCAGGACGAAGACTTGTCCTTGGGTGCTAGATCTTGCCTGGTTCCTTCCTTTATTCTTCTGCTTCCTGGCTGCATGCAGTAAGCAGCCTCTTCCTTGTATAGTTTTTTCTGCTTCTATGATGTTCTGTCCCATCACAGGCTTAGAAACAAACAACAAAAATGTCGGCCATGTTGTATAGAATCTCTGAAACAGTGAGCTAAAATAAATAATTTTTCCACATTAAGTTGTTCTTTCAGGAATTTTGGTCATAGAGACAAAATCCTGACTAATGCAACACTGTGTAAGACTTGTGGCAAAGGAAGCATACCCTGGGATCTGGGGACAAGAGAATGGGAGACACAGCCCTTTCAAGAATTTTGCGTAAGAGAATAGGAGTGTGTGATTGACAGAGAGTTGTTAGTATAAGACATCTTAAATGTCTATGATGAATCTGCAGCCCAATCTCAACCTCAGCAAAGAGACTTAGAAAATATCATGTCATAAAATCATAATAGGTGATCCTGAATTGCTAGCATCTGCATTAACAAAAATATTGTTTTCCCATACAATGTGCAGAACCTCAGGTTCCTTTTTGTTTAATTTCTTTTGAGGTTATAATATAAATGTTTTTCACCCTTTTCTTTCCTCCCTCCAAACCCTCCTATATACCCTTGCCCATGCTCATCCAAATTCATGGCTTCGTTTTTTCATTAAGTTTTATTGTATGTATATAATATATACACATATGTTTTCCTAAATATAACCTACTCAGTCCATACATTATTACTTATAAGTATGTTTTTGGGGCTGGCCACTTAATAGTGGACAACCAATTGGTGTGCTCTTCCCTGGAGAAGACTATTTCTCCCACTTTCTCCAGTTGCCTATAGTTCTTTGTGTAGGGTTGAGGCCTTATGAGATTTCTCCCATCTAGTCTGGCATGTCCATTGGTGTTCAGCTCATGTCTGGGCTGTCATGTGGATGAGAGTTTACGGATGTAACTACTGACATTACTAGGAGACACACTCTCACAACGAACTCCTTGGTCCTCTGACTCTCGCGATCCCTCTGCCCCCTCTTTTGCAATGGCCCCTGAGTCTGTGGGGTGGTAGTGCTGTTTGTGTACCATTGGGTCTGGGGTTCACACTCCACACTTTGATTCATTGTGGCTTTCTGTAATGACCTCGGTCTATTACAAAGAAAAGTTTCCTTAACAAAAGGAGAATGCTACACTTCTCTTTGGGTATAAAGACACGTGTTCATAGATTATTGTTAGGGGTTATGCTGGTTTAGCAAATTAGTGGGTGTAGGTTCCCCTCTAATCATCATGACTTCAGTAGCATTAAGAAGTTAACTAGGTTTCCAGTTCCAGGCTTATTTTCCCTCTTTTTGAGCAGGTCTTAAGTCCAATTAGAGAGCTGTTGGTTACTGCCAAGGTATGTGTGCCACTGCTGCATCCCTGCTGTTATTGTGTCTTGCTGGTCATTGGTGTGGTTCATAGACATCAGAGCTGGGTAGGACTCTTGGTTACCTCCTTCATTTGGAAGCTTGCATGTTGCCCTCTACAAGTGCCATGATATATGGTCCTCAGGGAGTAGGACTTTCAAGTCATCTCCAGCTCAAGGCTCTGCATCTTGAGTGAATGGTGTCTTCAGCAACAGGGGTTTACCATCCACCTCTGGGAAGCAATAAAGGGAAACTACAAAAGACTGTGCATTTTGGAAGGCTCTTGGACATCCCTGGCCAACAGCTCAAAAGAAGGCTTCTCGTGCTTGGTATTGGAGGGTTTTTTTTTTTTTAAGTGGCCTTTGACTCTTGGAAGGAGCATTATCAGCTCAGATAAGAAAAGTTCATTAAAGATGTTGTTGGTGACCACAAGCATTATACAGTAAAAGTACAGCTGACAGATCACTAGACAGACTGATGGGAGTGTATTCCATCTGATGAGAAACCCGACTTACAAAGCTTCAGGAACACCTGTCTTTTGAATAGTCACTGTCAATTCTGTAGAAATCTTGTGAGATCATGGATTTTCCCTTTCCATAATGGGATTCATGCCAAAATATCCCAGCAGTGTATAAATCATTCTCTAAACCTGCTTTTCCCTGTACTGGCAACTGGATGACCTTTCATCACACTGTAGGGCCCTATCCACTCAGCCACGCCCTTGTTCTCATAGTCAAATCTACATAAGGCTAGTTCCCCACAATGATCCTTATTGACAGGACTCATTGACAAGAAAGGAGCCCTGAGCAGAAGGCACCAAGAAAGAGAGACAGCATATCTGCTCTTACTGAAAAACAGGTCTGGGCAGCCCAGAATTCTCAGCAGCCGATTTAGGAGAATATAACCTACTGGCCTTTGCTCTACCCTAACAAGCTATTAATATTCTGGACTTACCTTCACCTTTCATTTGACACAAGTTCTTAGTCTAGGAAATTAACTGTTTGTACCTTTACCCTTAAAATATACCGGAAAAAGGTTGGGTCACTAAAGCAGTCCCAAAGAAAGAATTCCTTCTCATCTGGGTGCTAACAAATACAGCACTCCCACAGCACCCTGTTGCTTAGCCCAGAGGCCAAGTGTCATCCTAATCCTCCAGGCATCTACAGGGGAGCTTCACAACCATGCCCCTTCTGAGACATAAGGCACCTACTTTGTCAATCTCCATCCATCTTGTTAGCCCTAAGAAATGCATGCTTGGTACCGTTGTTATTGCCTATGGAATTGCTAACTATGTCCATGTGGGTGTATAAACTGGAAACCTTGTAGGATTGGGAGGAACACTGAAGAGGAACATCAGGAGGGAACATTGAAAGGGAACAGCAAGGGACAGCGAGGAACATCAAGAGGGAAACAACAAGAGAGCATTGGAGAGAGCATAGGAAGAATAATTGGGGCATGATAAAAGGACTTATGTGAGCTAATTTATTTACCCTCAGATATCTTTAGTCAGCTTTTGCCTGCTATATCAATCCTGAGAGATTCAGGGAGTTCGCATGCCAACATAACCTTGATAAGAGATATTATATTATACATTATGTAATATATAATATGTTATATATTATGTGTCATCTATTATATACAGTGCATTATATATTATATACATATGTTCTATAAGGTATTATATATTATATACATATATTCTACGATATATTATGTATTATATATTATATATAATGTGTTATATATTATATACATATATATTTAGTGCTGTCATATATACATTTCTCTGCGTGCATGTGTGTGTATATATATACATACAAAATTATGTGTATTACAGCATTTTAGGTTAATAGTTAATAGTATGATTCCTTGTAGCTTTTTTCAGACACCCTTATTGTTATTTTAGCCTCTTATCCTCTTCTTATGTACTTACCTCCCTCTCCTTCCCAAAGAGCCTTTTTCCCATTTCCCCTTTAATATCACTTTTCTCAGGTTATCTTTAATCTTAACTAGAATTTCCAACAGTGCTTGTTGAGCCTTGCATTTCTATTTTCATTGGGTTCCAATAATTTCTGCTCTGGTTAATGCATTCTCCAGTTTGTTTTCTGCCTTTTCTTCGGGTCCCCACTTTGTTAAGGAATTATCTTCCCATATCTTAAAAAAAAAACATTGCTTAACAGGATATGAAATTTCTACTCTTTCACTGAGTCATCTAAGAATAAGTACTCCGGGGATTCCTTAAAGTATGACTTCTGATTTTGTCCCTAGGGCAGCTACTCCTGTCTTGGGAAGCTATCACTGACTTCTAAGTAAGCAAAGTCCCCTTCAGCATCAAATTTTTTGTTAAGTTGTACCAGCCTCAATGTGTAAAATAATCTGTACCTTCCTGTGTTTGCATTTATTTTTCCTCTGGCTCTAACATCTATTATCTCCTGTTGGAATGCACCAATGCATATTATTAATTTTCTTTTACTAGTGAATCTATAAAGAGTAGGCACTTCTTCTTGTGCATGCTTCTATTCCCTGCATCACTTCCTCTGCTCCCAGCACATTACAGGTGTCCATAAATGTTTGAAGATTTGAACTGTAACAGCTGGACAAATGTTGACACTAAGGTTCAAAGCTACAGATTCCTCTCTTCCAGTTTTGACTTCTAATCAAATTCTAGTTCCTTCCAACTTTGAAAAAGTTAGTTTCAAGGTCACAACTAAGGGAAATTCTGCCTGTTCTATTTTATGAGCAGACACAAAGATTAGGTTTGCTTTTTCCTTTTTAGTTCTCCTAACTCCGAGCTGATTGATGGAAGGCAGAAGAAAGTAATAAACCTTTATTCACAGAACTACAAAACCCTCTCTGGCTGCTGCCTCCTGCCCTCTCCGGAGAAAGATGGGGCCATAGATATTATGAAATATAGAGCAGGGAGTATTTTCTCAACAATCCCTCTGCTACTCATCTACATCTGATCACTTCCTGATGAAGACATTAGAATCTAGGTTGAAAATGCCATGAAAACTAATGTTACCTGTATGTACATTTCACTATTTCAATTTCTGAACAGTATAGCAGCATATATGAAAAAAGCTGTTCCTTTTGGTGCCGTAATTTTATAGCTTTAGAGAAAAAGAATACTAGGTTGGACTAAGTAAAATTTTTAAAACTAAATTCACTGTAATCTATTCCATTGTACATCACTGCCCTCTTTATATTGCCAAGTGACCATTTGTGGGAACAAGAGGGAAAGTAGAGGAAGCCACTCAGTCAGGCACACAAAGGATCTTTCTGTACATCGCAATGCTACAGCAATGCTCTAGAGTCCGCATTCAGTACTCTGTTGCCTGACTCTCGAGCTGTTTCAATTCTAGTTCCTAAAATTTGGTGGCTTAGAGTAACAAGTGTAAATTGTTTCTACATCTTCTTTGAGATGACTGGGAAGATCATGTAGTCTGGGCTGTTCGGCTAGTCTCTACTAAACTTGTCGGTCTGTGACCAGCTTGTGGCTTTTTAGGGCATGGATGGGCTAAGATGGCCCTACCTATATGAACTGCAGCTGGCTCTATTATAGTTGGGTAAACGAGGCTGACATTTGCACAGATGTGTCTCTCTTCAGCTAGAAAGCTACTGCAAATTCATTCACAGGGCGCTTTCAGTGTCCTGTTGTATGGACTTCAAACCTCTACTTGGGTTATGGTGGCTGGGTCACAAGACCAGCCTAGATTCACCCAGTGGATTAACGAAGGCCCTGTGTGAATGGGAGAACACGCAGCATCATGTAGAACAGGGAAGTGGGGAAGCGGTGTCTGATTTTGCACTATGACAGAACCTGCCCTCTACCATTCATCTATCCTTAGTCGGACTTCCAGAAGGCAAAACCAGAAAAATGAATAGATGAAAAGAAGATAGTATGAACTATCTATCATGTCACCTTCCCACATTGGCTTTTAGCTGGATTCATTGTTTGACACATTGGTAGATTGTCAAAGCAAGAAACTGAAAAGAAAATGTAAAGAACATGCTGGGACGGGAAAAGTTTGTTTGGCCCATAGCCATCTGGAGTTAAATGGAGGAAGTAAAATGGAGAAAATCTCCTGAGAAGCAGACGACTGAATGAATAAAAGGGGAACTGTGAAGGATCCAGAGAGTTGGGGTTTGCCTGAGAAAGATCTTTGGCCTTCTTTCTTTCCTTCTGCCTTTTAAAAATCAGCTCAGGTATGTCACATTCACTTTAAAATCATACATCCTAGAAAAGAAATTACATATATTGGGGTTTTTACATATAAAAACCCCATTTTAAAAAGATTAGTGTCACCATTTTGTTTGGAGGTAGTCACAATCATGAAGAATTTCAGGAACATAAATAGGACCTAGCACAACTGATATTCTGTATGGAATCACCTCTGATTATTAGCATTTTATCCCACTTGCCTTATTACTTTGTACTTTTATTCTCTCTCTTTCCATCTCTCTTTCTCTCTCTCTCTTTCTCTGTCTCCACACACACTCACAAATACACACACATATGTATATACATATAAAATATACAAATATAAGTATGTATATATATATATATATATATATATATTACTAAACCATTTGAGTGCTTAAATATACCCTAGTGTGGTGCTCTAAATACTTTAGTGTTGGGGAGTATTATTTTCAGGTGTGTGACTTTTGTGCGCATTGCATTTGTTTAACTCTGTGAAGCTGTGCTGCTGTGTCTATCTAAAACACTTGCTGGTCCTAACAAAGAGACGAATGGCCCATAGCAAGGGGATAATATCACAGAGGCTAAAGGTAGTTGGGATAATTTAAGTTAAGAAAGCTGGCAAGAAACAAGTCAAGCTTAGGCCAGGCGTTGATAACTAAGAATAAGCCTCCGTGTGTGATTTATTTGGGAGCTGGGTGGCAGGCTCCCCCAAAAAGAAATAAGAGTAAAAGACATAACCCAACACTTTAGCATAAATTTTGGAAATATAACAAACACTGCAGAAGGGCTCCTATGTCTAACCATAGGACCACAGAACTTCGTAGCACTGTGGGAAACTCTGTACTATTCACTCTGTCCCCTTTTCTAAAACACAGTAGATTTCATTTATTCCATTTTAGAAGACACAGTATAGCATTCAAGGAACAGAAAGAAATTGGGGAGGATGGAGACAGTTGGCATTTGCAAAGCCTTGAAATTCAGCCCTAGTTCCATGTAAACTGGGCATGGTAGTACACACCTGTAATCTCAGCACTGTGGAGGTGCAGGCAGGAGGACCAAAAGCTCAAGGCCATCCTCAGCTCCAAAGAAAATGTCAGGCCAGCCTGAGATGAGAAGGCCCTTTGAAAAATAAATTAAGAAATAAAAGAAGGGTAGGAAGAAGGGAGGGTACAGAATGGAAAATTGGGAGATAGAGCTCTTGGTCTCAAGAGAAGTGAAGAAGGAGACATTATTGTTCCTGGGACATGAAAACTTCAGGGAGAGGACTTGTAATTATTTTCTTCTAACAGAGATGGAAATAAAGAAAGCATTAGGATGAAGAGGAAACATGTGGTTTTTGAAAGGTGTGGTGAGACACCCAAAGAATACACATTATCTGCTTACTTATATTGTGTAAGATGTGTTGGAAATCCTAAAAAACAGGGCCCTATTGGTGGTGCACTGAGAAAGCATATACCTCGTCATTAAGCATCCCAGGAGTACTTTCCTAATATTGGAGCAACTGGAGTAGGTGATATCCAGTGTGAGAAACAACACATCGAAGCTCTTAGATTGTTAACTGAAACTGACGGATTCTAGTTGCCATGAAGGAACCTCCTGGTGCCGAACTCTGCCTCAATTGCAACTTCAATGAGACTAAGGGAAAATGGGAGAATGTTTTTATGCTGAGTGTCTTATGATTTTAAAGCTTCCTTCAGAATATCGATCAGATACTCTGCTTCTTTGTCAAAACCTACATAAGAAATTTTTTTATTCCCAAAGAAATGACAGAAACAATGGTTAGACCGAAACCCATGTTTCTATGATATTGACGATATTCTGAAGATATACTTTTTGACTAGAACTGCCTTCTGGACATGTCATGGCTATTGTACTCAAGAACTCACAGGAGCTTAGGTTACCTGTACAAGAACAATAATGAGATCAAGCCAGCCAGAATCCCAGCATAATTAGGGGAAGTGTTCTCTAGGCCTCACCCCTTACTGAGGAGCCATAGGCAGTAAATAGTTGCTGGAGAAAGGAAAATAATACATTTATAAAGATGTGTCACTGGTGGGTTTTCCATATTCCAGTGGCTGGACCTGCACCATGCACATATGAAGTTTGGAGGGGGTGTTGAAAGGTTACAGGGGAATTTGGAGGAAGGAAATTATATCATATTGTATGTATATATATATATACATATATATGAAGTTCTCAAAGAATAAAAACTTATAATAAAAATCATGGTTTTGGTGACTGGCCTTGCCTCTTTCTTTCTATGCCACAGTGCCCTCTCTTGAATATGGTGAATGTTCCTAAGACTTACTGGACATTCTGCAAGAAATGTGGCAAACACCAACCCCACCAAGTGACACAGCACAAGAAGGTCAAGGATCCTTTGTATGCCCAAGGAGAGTGGCATGATGACAGGAAATAGTATGGTTATGGTGATCAGACTAAACCTATTTTCAACAAAAAAGCTAAAACTACAAAGAAGATTGTTCTGTATGCTGAGCCCAACTGCTCAGAGTATGCTGGCCAGTATAAGATGCTGGCACTTTGATCTGGGAGGCGATGAGAAGAAAAAGTGATCCAAATCTAAGCTGATTTTGTTATGAAGACAATAAAATCATGAGCTCTTTTTGCTTAAAAAAAATCATGCTTTTAATGATTCTCTGTAATGATAGTACAAAAATAGATGGCAGAATTGATAGTTCTGAAGCTGTCACAACTGTCTCAAAATGAAAAATCAAATTAAAATAATTTATGCCAAAAAGTTTATAAACTGAAAAAGTACACAGACATACATTGGTTTTACAAGGGAAATAGCTACCATGCAGTTTCTGTGAAAGGCTCTTAGCAACTTCTGTGACTTTTGTAAGCTTCAGTGCGCTCTTTTGTATAGGGCATAATGATGCTTTCCCCCATGCATACTTTTCCAAGATTTTATGAAGTAGTTGGTAAAGCACTTCCTTTACCTTTTACTGTGTAAGACTTACACTTATTAAAGGTACAATAAATTTAACAATTGTTATTATTATCTAGAAGAATAGTTTTATGACAGATGAATAAAATCCTTGCCCAAATTGGAACCCTACTTCACAGTTTATTAGGGACTCTCAAGCACACGAGGAGCCTATTTAATAAAGGCAGTGGTTGAAATTCCTCTTAAGATTTTCAAGTAGGCAGAGCCACAAATCTTCTAAGTGGAGAGATGCATTCAAATGGTCATTTACCAAGGAGACACTAAAAAAAAGGAATCTAAAGTAATGTTTAGCAGCTGATTGAGTAGTCTTTAAGGCTCTTGCAGGCTTGAAATTGTGGGTCACCACAGGGCAGGGCACCATGCCCTCTTTTAAGGAAGCAGGGAGAGGGAGGAGGGGTGGGGAGGAGAGAGGGGGGACTGGGAGAAGGGGAGGAAATGTAAATTTTTTTGAATGGAAATAAACAAAAAAAAGAGAAATTGTGGGTCACATCAGTCTCTGATTCTCCAAATTGGCTGTGAGTCCATGAACTGAGGCAAACATCACAAGACATAAGAGACATGCCATGACACAAAACCACAGGTAACCTTGAGCCCCACTCTAGAAGGAACCCTGTCTTTTCTCCTCAGGGAGGAACATTCTGGCCTCAGGAATGCTTTTAGGATGCCAGCCTCCCTCCCGGTGTCATCTTCTCTCCCTTAGTTACCATTGAGAAGGAAGCAGGTGTACAAGAAATACTTTCTGAGTGGACAAAACATTTAGCAGAAGGCAAAGTAAATCAAAATAGTAAAGCTAAATAAACTCGGAAAAACTAAAATGCACTTATGTAATTAACTAATCATAAAAACTAGCACTCTTAAATAACACAAATTCTTAGAAAACATGTCATGAATTGTTACGTCCATTAGATGTCAATGAAGGTAGTAGAACTCAGAGATTGGTATGAATAGGAATAAAACATGTGCATGTATCAGAAAACACAATCAAAATAATTAATTCTTCCAAAAAGAAGTTGTGCCCCATTTCTCAGGTGAGTGAATTGAGTTGCATGTGTGAGATGACTCCTGTTGTCACGAAAAAAAATCAAATCCACATGATTTGGGGAGATAAGGAGCTGTTTGTGTGCTTCTAAGATCCGGAGGAAGAAAAAGTAGGAGCAAAGAGAATTTCAAATAAAGCATAGGAACTAGATGAAAAATGAAAATTTGAATTTTCGAATACGTCGTCTCAACCATTTCAAAGTGGTGGCGATTTTCCTCTGAGGTTCATGACCTCTGTGTGAACAGAGAAACCCAGGGAGCATAGAACAAAAAGAGATGAAAAGGAGAGACATATGGTTGTAGAATTTACCTGGAGGTGAGGAACTTACTTTCAAACGAAGAAGGTTGACTGGCTCGGCTGCCCTGGGGTTAGGACCACAGGCTCAGTCATGACCCAGCTCAACAACACTTACAGGGTCTTTTATCCTGACACTTAGACCCATTAAATGTTCTTTTTATTATTTTAATAGAATGTTTTTTATTAATTCTTGAGACTGTCACAATGCATACAATGTAGTTTGGATCTTATTCACTATCTGTTCCACCCCCTTACTCCTCTAAACTTTGTATCCTCTATTTGTTAATAACCACGGAGTACAATTTGGGTTGCATATATACTCATGGGTGTTGTGCCTCCCACAGTAGCACAGTGAACCTTCCAGGAGCTACACCACATCCTTAAAGAAAACTGACTTCGCCTTCCCCAGAAGCCATCAGCTGTCAGTAGCTCCTCAGTTAGGGATGGTGGCTCATGAGTCCCTCCCCTCCTTGGTAGAATATTGATTGGTTTGGTCTTGTGCAAGTCTTTCCCAAGAAACCACAGCTGCTGTGAGTTCATGAGTTGAAAGGTTTTGTTATGTCCAAAAGGCATTCTGGTTTTGCTCTGGTCTTCATTAACCCCTTGCTCTTACATTTTTTCTTCCTCCTTTACCTCAATGGATCCCTGAGCCCCGGGGGTTGTGATCGAAATGCCTCATTTGAGACTGACCACTCCACAGACATTAATATGTGTACCTTAAACTATTGTGAGTTCCTGCATTAACCGTCATCATTGTACAAAGAAACTTCTGTATGAGGTCTGAGAGCTACTGCCATTGCTCTCCATTAACCACCAGAATTGATTATAAGACTCTATTGCTGAAGACAGCATATACTTTGATCACAGGCCAGGAAGAAATCAAGTTTGTATTGACCAGGAAACTTCTTTCCTGCTTGATAGTGTCCATAGTTTGGGGAGGTGCTAAACAGGCTGCTGAGGAAGAAAAGTCATCTGTTGATGGACATCTTAGCTAAATTCAATTCTCAGATATTGTGAATAGAGCAGCAATGAACACGGGACAGCAAATATTGCTGTAGTAGGATACAAAGTCCTTTGCATATACACCTTGGAGTGGTATATCTGGGTTGTATGGTAGTTCTAGTTTTAATTTATGAGAGGCCTCCACACCGATTTCTATAATACCTGCACTGGTTTCATACTCCTACCAAGAGTGGATAAGAGTTCCTCTGTCACCACATCATCACCAGCTTTTGTTGTCATTTTCTTTCTTGATGGAGTGACCATTCTGAGTAAGGTAAGATGGAATCTCAAAGTAGCTTTAATTTGGATTTTTCTCATGGCCAGAAATATTGAACAGTTTTTAAGCTTTTGATTTAAAAAACTGACACTATCCTGCCTATATACACTGCATTTTGTGACCCACCCCACTATCTCTTCTCCTCTTAGCTGCCCTCTTCTTTCTAACTAGTCCTTGTTATACCCATACCCCCTCCCAAGTCTCTTGTATAGCTACTTTGTGTTCACTTTAAAAATATGTATTTGTCATTTACATTTCTTCTTTTCAGAACTTTATATTCAGGTCAGTAGCCCATTTTAAATGTCAGTCTGTAGGGTTTCATGTTTTTATTTTTGTTTTTTTCAGTAATTTATGTATCCAAGAAGTGAACCCTTGTTGTTGGTTTTTTTTTTCTGTTTTGTAGTCTGTTTTTTCATTTTGTGATGCAGTCTCCCTCAACATTTCAATGATATTCTTCACAGAGCTAAAAATACAAACAAACAAATAGATAAAGTTCATATGAAAACAAAAAAGAACAGATAGCCAAAGTAATTCGAAGCAGAAATAGCACAGCTGGGGCCATCACATTACCTGACCTCAAACTATACTACAGAGTCATAATAATAAAGACAGCATGGTACTGGCACCAAAACAGTCATGTAGACAAATAGTTTTATTTTTTAATTTTTTCTTTTACATTTTGAGATTATAGTATAATTACATCATTTTCTCCTCTCTTTATTCCCTCCAAACCCTCCCAAGGGGACCTCCTTGCTCTCTTTCAAATCCATGTCCTCTTTTTCATTAGTTGTTGTTATATTATTGTGTGTATATATGTGTAATTTTATGAGAAGCCTCCACGCTGATTTCTATACTACCTGCACTAGTTTTATACTCTCACCAAGAGCATTCCTCAGTTGCCTGTAGGATTTTGTGTAGGGTTGAGAGTTTGTGGGCTTTGCCCCATTCGCCTTGGCATGTCGATTGTCCTTGTTCAGCTCATATTTAGGCCGTCATGTCAGTGAGACTTGATGGATATAGCTTCTGACATTCTTAGGAGACACAGTCTCACAGCAAACTGTCTGATCCTCTGTCTATTACAGTCTTTCTATACCATCTTTAATGGTGTTGCCTGAACTTAGATGCAGGAGTTGTTTTGTAGATGTATCCATTGAGATTGGGCTCCACAATTCTGCATTTTCATTGGTTGTAGTTTTCTGCAATGGTCTCCATATGTTGCAAAGAGTACATTTCTTGATGAGGATAAGTAAGCATTATACCTGTCTGTGGGTATAAGAATGTGTGTTTAGAATGTAGTTAGAGGTTATGCTGTTGAAACAGGAAATATTTCCAAACTAGCCCAGAATGGAGTACAATAAAGGTTTATGTATTATAGGGTAAACTTACAGAATTGGTAGCGATCGGTAGTTCTCTGTGTGCACTAGGAACTGGAACTGAATTCAGCAGCCAAGGGATCCATGCACACTTTTTGTCTCATGTTTATAGTACATGAGACCATGCCCAAAGTAGGCCAGATTCTTAAAGACTATTGGCTGAAGGAGTTTTCACAGAACCTCACCTTTTTGTCTAAATAAGAGAGTTTTAAGCCTAATGCAAAACTATATACAATAAGAACAAATATCAAGTCTAAAAATTAGAATAGCAACCATCATGAACAACATCAAGCAAGAAGTATATGCTAAATGTTTCAATAGTTATCCCATCCTAAGGAATCTAAGTTTTATATTAGAAATGGCTTGGCTAAATCATGAGAGGAAAGTAATGACAACTATCTAATCTTCAACCCAATCAAAGACCTGAGAAGTATCAAATATTATCTGAGTAAACAGAAAGGGCAGAGTATTGTAGGGGGGCCACTTGCTCATTTCCCAGCTTCCCAGACTCCCGATAACCACACAAAAACTGTATTAATTAAATCACTGCTTGGTCCATTAGCTCTAGATTCTTATTGGATAACTCTTACATATTAATTTAACCCATTTCTAGTAATCTGTGTATTGCCACGTGGCTGTGGCTTACCAGGTAAAGTTCCAGTGTCTGTTTCCCTGCTGAAAAATGTACTGAGCCATGTGGCTAACATAGGTAAGAATAATGGGTTAATATAAGCTATAAGAGCTAATAAGAAGCCTGAGCTAATGGGCCAACCAGTTTATCATTAATATAGACCTCTGTGTAATTTTTCTTCGGGGCTAAACGGCTGTGGGAACTGGGCAGGATAGAAACCCCGACAAGAAGGCCCTCATGTTACACACCTATATTGACAGTTTGTCAGTAACTTTTTTCCGTGTCCTGCAGAATCTCTGGCAGGGCTTCATGGCTTCTCTATGACCCTGCATTTTTTTCTCCCAGCATTCAGTTTAGTTTTCTCCACCTACCTATATTCTGCCCTGCACAGGCCCAAGATAGTCCTTTATTAATCAATGGTATTCACAACATACAGAGGGGAATCCCACATCAGCAGAGCAAGCAACTTTCAAAATTATAGAAATGACAGAGACAGGTGGCTGTCTGGACATTTCCCAAGATTCCTCTGCAACATCGGGGCATCCATCTTTGGCCTATAGGCCCATAGTATCCAGCAGACTTTTCTATGAATCAGGAAATTTGAAGATCTGTTTTGCCTTGAAATGGCTAAGTCTATCAGTTGCTGTCTTTTGTGTCCTGCAGAATGTCTGGCAGTTTCTTCTGTGAGGCAAGAACGCTGAAGGACCATTTCCTCTTTTGGGAAGTTTAGCAATCACTTTTTGTGGGTCCTGCATGGCCAGGTCATACAGTATGCCATCAAACAGTCCAGGCAAGAATAGTTTCCTGCCCAAATGGCTAGCCTTGTCATATTGAAGGCAAATTCCATAATGATTTTCTTCAAATGCCCATCAACCTCTCTGATGTATTTGGTGCTGCCAGAAGCAGACATGTCTCACTGTTGAGAAAAGTCCAAGTTCTTAAAACATTTTAAATGCCATATTATGTATGTCTTTGACGGGGTTAAAGAATACCTATCCATCTGAAATATATCTCTGTACATCTAGAAACCTTAACTTAAATTATATCTATCTATACTCTTTTATATAATATATAATATATAGATGACTATATATTAATCTGTATTTTAACTATACATTACATTTTTAAATGAGATGTACAAACACAATACCTTTAATAAGAATAGAAATACATATACACAGTGTAACCACATCTACCTTAAATTTGTATCAATAGACCAAGATCCATACCAATAGAAAGTATTCATCTCTATATCATATCCTCCTTATTTTTTGCAGAACTTGGCTGTGACCATTAATCATTTGCAATCAATCCACTTTAAAAAAAATCATTTATAAACAATATTTGGGAATTTGGGTGTAGTTTTTTAGACTACTTCCTGCTGATTGGGGGCATTGCTAACCAGGTCTTTTATGGGGTATTCTTTGTGATTAGTCCATCTCAGCCATCAGTCCTGAAGCTGTTGTGGATGTTGGACCACTTAGGTCATCATTTTAGGGAGTCTTGTTTGATCAAACCATATTAGCCTGAAAGGAATCCACAGGTTTTTATCTTTTGTGGAAACAAAAACAGAACCTCTTTTTAAAAGTAGCATATCCTTAGACTTAAATTTTGAAGTCAAAATACCTTTAAAATATATACGTTATTTTAGCTTTGCAGCCCCTACAATCAAATGTCTCTCTGCAGTCAAAAAATTTAAAGAAAACACAATAGTATAGTATACATAATCTAGTCTCTCTGTATATTTTTATCTTTATGTGGCTTTTTATTACCTTTATTATTTTAAATTATATCTATCTATACTCTTTTATATAACTTTTACTGTCTCTTATAAGACTTTGTTTTATTTTTTAAAACCATTTATTTTTTATAACTGTCTATATTTTAAGCCTTATTTTGCCAAACGTAAATGAATTAAATATTATAACTATAATTCTTGTTTGATAACTATTTTGTTTATGTAATTTTGCTATGTTAAACTTAAAACCTTCCTTTTTATTTAGAAAAAAAGGGGAGATGTGTGGGATTCTCCTCTGTATGCTATGAATATGTTTTAATAACCATTGGTTATTAAAGAAGCTGTTTCAGCCAATGGCTTAGTAGAGTAAAGCCAAGCAGGAAATCCAAACAGAGATATAGAGAGAAAGTAGGTGGAGTCAGAGAGATGCCATGTAGCTGCCAAAGGAGAAAGACGCCAGCCACCAGCCAGAACCTTACTGGTAGGGCCACAACCTTGTGGAGATACACAAATTAATAGAAATGGGTTAATTCAAGATGTGTTATCTAGAAATATGCCTAAGTGATTGGCCAAACAGTGTTATAATTAATATAGTTTCTGTGTTATTATTTGGCTCCTGGCAGCCAGGAAATGAACAAGCAGTCTCCACCTACACAAGCTTGTTTAGTAAAGTGGAAGTTCTCCTCCAAGATCTATGCCTTCAGTAACCCTGGGTAGTTTGCTTGGTTTCCAATACTAAGCAGGATTTTCCTCTTGTTGAACAGGCGTTATATTCAATTGAAGAACCGTTTCACCACTGCACTCTTAGGATTATGTTGCCATGTTGATCATTGTGGTACACAGGCATCATAGCTGGGCAAGACTGTTTATTGCTTTCCTCCTTTGGAAATTTGCATGGTGACTTCTGGTGCCATGAAAACTGGTATTCAGGAAGTAGGAATTAAGGTCAGTTCCAGTTCAGGAGCCTCTTGTCCCTGTGTCTAAGTGCATGCTGTCTTCAGCAGTAAAGATTTACCTTCAGCCTCTGGGAGGCAACCAAGGGTGATAGCAATAGACTGCTTGTTTGGAGGGGTCTCTTTGATAAATGTAGGCCAATAACTCAAAAAGGGATTCTCATGCCTGATGCTGGGGGTTCTTTTGCTCCTGGAAGGAACATTGCTAGCAAAGATAAGAAAATTTTATTTAAACTATATATGAATATTTATATACAGACTTATAAATGTATTATATTTACTTTAGGTAGATAGTTAATGGTACAATTCTTTTTCATACACCCTTACTTTTACTATTTTATTCTCCTTCTTCTATATTTATTTCCATCACATTCCCTAATTAGAGCCCCAATTTTTTCTATTTTCCCAATAAGACCACTGTACCCTCATATTCCCTTCTTTATTGCTCCCCCACCCCTTACCCAGACAATGGTCACTTTTTCCTTTCCTGGTTCCTGTAGTTATTCTGAGATACATGTGTCTACACATGAAGGTTTGGAGGGAGGAGCCTCTGAGACAGAGAACATGCAATGTTTGCCTTTCTGGGTTTTGATGATTCACTCAATATGATTATTTCTAGTTCCATCCATTTACCTGCAATATTCATAATTTCATTCCATAGGGTATATGTACCACATTTTAATTATCCATTCATCAGTTGTAGTACATTTAGGTTACTTCAATTTCCTAGCTATTGTGAATCAAGTAGCAATAAATATGATTGCACAAGTATCTGTGGAGTAGGATGTCTGGTCCTTTGGATCCATGCTGAGGAGTGGAATAACTAAGTCATATAGTAGGTTTATTTTTAGGTTTTGGGGGACTCTCCACCTTGATTTCTGTACTGTCTAGACCAGTTTGTAATCCCACAAATGGTCAATGAGCACTCCCTTTTCTCCAAATCCCCTCTAGCATTTGTTGTAGGTTGTTTTGTTGATCTTTGCCTTGGGTAAGATTAAATCTCAAAGTTGTTTAATTTGCATTTCCCTAATTGCTAGAGTCTTAGCTAGAGTTCCTATTTCTATGACAAAACAAGATGACCAAAAAGCAAACTGGGGAGGAAAGGGTTTATTGGGCTTACACTTCCAATTGTAGTCCATCACTGAAGGAAGCCAGGACAGAAAGTCAAACAGGGCAAAAACCTGGTGGCAGGAACTGATGCAGAGGCCATGAGGGGAGAGGTGCTGCTTACTGGATTACTCATCATGGTTTGCTCAGCCTGCTTTTTAAAAAAGATTTATTTATTTATTATGTACACACTGTTCCTCCTGCATGTACACCTTCATGCCAGAAGAGGGCACCAGATCTCATGAAAAATGGTGAGCCACCACATGGTTACTGGGAACTGAACTCAGGACCTCTGGAAGAGCTGCCAGTGCTCTTAGGCTCTGAACTATCTCTCCAGTCCCTCAGCCTGCTTTCTTATAAAACCCACTACTACCAACCCAGAGATAACACCACCCACAATGGGCCCTCCCACATCAATCATTATTTAAGAACATGCTCTACAGGCTGTACCACAGTCCGATCTTATGGAGGCATTTCTTAATCAAGGTTTCCATCTCTCAGATGACTACAGCTTGTGTCAAGTCGCCATAAATCTAGCCAGCACAGCAAGATTTAATGAACATTTTTTGAGATATTTCTGAGCCATTTTTTCATCTTTTGAGAACTTTTGAGAATTTTGAGAATTCAGGTTCCTGGTCCATTTTGTCAAATGGATCATTTTTATTCTTTGTTTTATGAGTTCTTTATATATTCTGGATATTAATCCTCTGTCATATATAAAGCTGGCAAAAATTCTCTCCCATTCTATGTATTTCCTCTTTACCTGGTTATTTCTTTAGTTGTGTAGAAGTCTTTTAGTTTCACGAAGTCTCACTTGCCAGTTGCTAGCCTTATTTCTCAGGGAAATGGAGCCCTATTCAGAAAGTCCTTTCCTACACATAAATCATGCCTAAAACACTGCCTGTTTTCATCTAGAGCTTTCGATGTTTCGGGTTGCACATTTCAGTCTTTAATGCAATTAGAGTTAGGTTCTATGCAAGGTAATAGTTACAGGTCTGATTTCATTCTTCTGCATGTGGACATTCAGTTTTCTCAGCACCATTTGTCAAAGATTCTTTATTTTCTCCAGCTTATGTTTCTGGCAAAGGAATTTAATAGATGACACAGAGTGTAGGAGGAGGGCCTGCTTGTTCATCCCAGCCACCCAGCTAGCTTAGCCCCAAAATAACCACACAGAAACTGTATTATTAAATGACTGTTTGGCCCATTAGCTCTAGCTCCTTATTGGCTAACTCTTATATCTTTATTTAACCCATCTCCATTAATCTGTACATCACCATGAGGTTGTGGCCTACCAGCAAAGTTTTAGCACATTTATCTCCAGTGGCAGATCCATAACAATTCTCTGACTCTGCCCTTCTTTGTCCCAGCAATCAGTCCAGTCCTCCCCGCCTACCTAAGTTCTGCACTATCAATAGGCCAAGGCATTTTCTTTATTAACTTTAGTGGTAATCACACCACACAGAGGGGACTCCTACATCACCTCCCCTTTTCTGTATAAATAAAAAGGAAAGTTTTAACTTTAACATAGTAAAATTTCATATAACAGGTATCAAGCAAGAATTACAGTTACAATATTTATATATACTTTATCTTTTATCATAACTAAGGAAAACTATAACTATAACTATAAATTCTTCAACTTCATCAAAGACTCCAGAAGGATATAATATTTCCTAAGTAAACTAGAAGTGCATTGTAAGCAACTTCCAAAACACTAAAAATGACAGAGATATCTTGCTGCCTGGACAGTCACTCAAATTTGTACCATTGGGGCATCCATCCTCAGCCTACAGGCCCATAGTATCCAGCAGACTTTTCCATGAAGCAGGAAATTTCAAAGACAGTTCAGTCACTTTCTTATGTATCCTTCAGAATGTCACACAGACTCTTTCATGAAGCAGGAACCCTGAATGATCATCTCACCTTTAGGCACATTCAGCAGTCATTTCTCTGTGGATCCTGCATGTCCAGTTCATCTATCAAACTCCATAAGGAGCCTCCTCGATGCCCATCTTCCTCTTGAAGTAATTAGTGCTGCCAGGAGCAGATGAGTCTCACTGTCATGAAAAGGCTTAAGTTTTTAAACATTTTAAATGTCATATTCTGAAGGTATCTGAACGATTTGAAGAACACCTATCTAACTGAAATATATCTCTATACAACTAGAAAATCTAACATGACTACAAGCTTGACTATTATAGATGATTATCTATTAACCTATATTTCTTAATTATACATTACATTTTTAAATGAACTACATAATCATAATCCCTTAATCAAGAGCAGAAATACATATACATATAACAAAATTGACCTTAAATTTGTATCAATAGAGCAAGATCCATACCAATCTCTATAGCATATCCCCCTTTTAAATGTAAACAAGCATTTATAGACAATACTTGGGAATATGGGCATAGTTATTTCTCTCCAAATGGCTACCTGCTGTTTATTGGGCAAAGTATTTTCTTTTGGGAGTGTTTACAGCATCCTTTCAGGGGGTCTTGTTCCATCGAACAATATTGGTCAGGAAGCAGGTTCTAATCTTCTGTGAAAACAAAAGAAGAACCTCTTTTCCAAAGCAACATATCCTTAGACCCATATTCTGAAATCAAGATACCTTTAAAGTATATAACCTGGTTTAGCTAGCAGCCCATACAATGAAATATCTCTCTGTACTTAGCTCCTTCACAGTCAAAAATTCAAAGAACACAGTAATATACATAATCCAGTCTCTCTATGAATTTTCCATATTTATGTGGCTTATTTTTACTCTATTGATTTTTAATGTTTATTTTATTACCTTAGTCCTTTAATCTATGACTGTCTGTCTTTTTTAACTCTCTATACTCTTTTTCTTCTTTCTCCCAAGCCTATGTACATTTATCCAACACTGTGACCCATTTATAAGTCTTTTTATCTGGATTTGTCTTTATTACATATCTGCAAATATTTTCTGTCCAGGAGCACTGTTTAAGATGCTAAGCACTTCTTAAAACTTAATCTGTGCCATTACTAGGTCAAATGCAGTAAATCACTGCTTGCTCCTCCCAGCCCAATATGGTGACCGCTTGTGCTTCTAAGCGGCATGATTCCAGGCACTCAGCTAATCCACTTTGCCACCTAGCAAGCCATAACACTTTGCTCACAAACCTCATCCAAATGCTCTGTCTCCCGAAAAAGCCAGAGATTGTGCTGGTAGCACAGCCCAGAAAGCCTGCATTTCAAAACCGCTGCTATTTTTCTGCTGCAGCTGAGTCAGGAAAATCTCTCTTAAAGGAGTTGTGAAAGCTACCAGCAAACAACAAGAAGCTGTGTTAAACTCTGTATTTTTATGTCTAGAATTAAGCTCTCTCGGGTTTTTAAGTGGATTTTAGTTTACCATATTGGTGCCAATCTGTAGGAAGAGGCCCTACTTGTTCATCCCGGCCACCCGGCTAGTTTAGCCCCAAAATAACCACACAGAAACTGTATTAATTAAATCACTGCTTGGCCAATTAGCTCTAGCTTCTTATTGGCTATCTCTTATATCTTTATTTAACCCATCTCCATTAATCTGTACATCACCATGAGGTAGTGGACTACCAGCAAAGTTTCAGCACATCTACTCCAGTGGCAGATACATAGCAGCTCTCTGACTCTACCCTTCTTTCTCCCAGAATTCAGTCCAGTCCTCCCCGCCTACCTAAATTCTGCCCTATCAACAGGCCAAGGGAGCTTCTTTATTCATTAATGATAATCATAGCACACAAAGGGGACTCCCACATCACCAGAAAGAAGTAAAATCTTTATGTTTGAGAAAAGGTATCAAAATACAGACAAAAATAACCTTTTGATCAATTTGAGCAGGGAAAATTAAATACTCCCATGTGAGAATGAAATTAGACCACCATCTCTCACCTTGCACACAAATCAATTAAAATTATAGTAAATATATTAACTTAAAACATGCTATAATTGGTAAACACTGAAAATGCTAAGGAAAAATAATTGGAACATAGGTTGCACTTCTGAATAGAATCCCAGTAGCATAGCAAAGTGACCCCTAGAATTCACAAATAGAAGCAGACAAAATGTATAAACTTCAGAACAGCAGAAGTCCTCTTAATCATGTGTATGTGCATATGTGCACATTCATAGTACGTTAATGATTAACTGTATTCAGAAGTCAAAGGGATCTGGATC
The DNA here is from genome assembly GCA_004026605.1 of Ondatra zibethicus. Classification (NCBI taxonomy): domain Eukaryota; kingdom Metazoa; phylum Chordata; class Mammalia; order Rodentia; family Cricetidae; genus Ondatra; species Ondatra zibethicus. The sequence continues at coordinate 41,869 of PVIU01014755.1, forward strand.
CCCAAATGATAAAGACACCTGATCAGTTCAGCTTGAAGAGGTCTGGAAAGTAAGTAAATTCCATTTCAGTCATAGTGAAAACTACACAGATATTTTCTAACATTTAAAGAAAACATCAAGACTCAAGTGTAGAATCAATCCAAGTCACACAAAATTGGAAATGGTACACACAAAGTTTTAGGTATGTTTTCTGGCATTATCTCTTGAATTTTGCATGTATATCTGAAGTATGGTATACATGGTTTTATATATGGTTTTGATCAATCTTACCTCCAACTATAATCAATACTGTATCAGGTTCCTTCCTCCATAACTGTAGACAATTGAGCACTGAATCTGATGCATCAACAGAACTCATGTTGACTCAAAGAACCACAAACTGAGAGAAGAAATTCAAATCAAATTACTGCTTTGCAGATGAGTAAACTGAGGCTCAAATTTGTTATGAAGCTAATTTGTGTGTATCAGCAATTGCTTGATAGCAGTGCAATATCCCATTCTAGCTCTTCATGAAGGAAAACTTCCATTTGGAGTTTTCTAAAAGGTCTGTAAATGATTGTGCCAACTGATGATGGTGGGAAATTTGAGTGCCAATCACTTTTCCCTGTCAGAGAAAGTGACCCTCTTGGGAGGCAGGCAGAAAAGGCAGAAATCAGTCAATTAGCTGGAAGAAGGTAAATTAACAATGCAGGCATTTAGAAAACCAGCTTATTTTACTTGCTGCCAACTCTCAGATAAGAAGCAAGCACACAATCACCTAAAACAGGTATGGTGCTTAACATTTTTCTAAGGGTTTAAATTTTGCCATTTACTAGTGATTACCTCTTTGAATAGATGTAATAAAATATATTACTGATATTTAAAATAAATTTCATATTTTATTCTAACAATTATGTTCTTTCTCTCCAGTCTCTGAACATAATTAATTAAAGAATAATGGTTCTGTTATCAAAAAATGTTTTAATGGTTACATTATTAAAGTACTAAGAGAAAATAATTTCTAACAAAATGCATTTTATTTAACTAATTAAATAATTTTCCATTTTACACTTAGTGAGGAAAAGAGAGGTAGAAAATAGTTTTAAGACTTCTGACATGAACAATTCAGAGGATAAGTTCATATAATTCTAAAACCCTAATAATCATGGAAGGTTGTTTGCAAATAGGGCTGCAGTCATCTCCTCTCCCATGCCCTGTCCCTTATTATTTCCCACCTCCTTTGACTCAGTGCTTGTTTATGTGACCTTCTCTGGTGAATGGTACACTAGCACATGTGGCATAAGCAAAGACTAGAAAAGTACTTGTACTCTAGAATTGCCTTTCTAGTTCTTAGGAACCCTATAATAATGCCCATATTCAAGATCCCAGGTTGTTGGAATACATGGCAAGAGACATGTAACCAAGTTATTGCCTGCCTCATCTGACATAGCTGATGGCTAGAACTGTAAACAATGCCATCTGAGATCACCCAGTCTCATTCAACATTACCTGGACCAAAACAGTTAGCCAACTCATAGAAAATGATTGATATTTGATTGATATTTACCTTTTCTGTTGTTTTTATTGAGTTATACACTTTCCTCCATTGCCCTCCCTTCCTTCCCTCTCCTCTTCTAGAAAAAAAGCATATTGAGTGAGGTAACCCAGACCCAGAAAGACAAATATAATATGCACTCACCCATAAGTGTCTTTTAGACATAAACCGAAGAAAAACCAGCTTACAGTACACAAGCCCAGAGAAACAGGTAACAAGGAGAACCCTAACACAGACATACATGGATCTACATAGGAAGGAGAAAAAGACCAGATCTCCTGAATAAATTGGGAGCATGGTGGTCATGGGAGAGGATATTTAGCTTTTTAAAGGTATGTAAGCCACTAGGTTTAGGGTTAATTTGTTATATAGCAAGGAATTATGAAAAATGGTGGGTCCCTTAAGGACAGGACTTCACACCCCTACTTGATCTGTTTTGCACTCTTGTGGTTGGTTGTTCCAAAACCAGGAACAAAAACAAGAACAATCTGTTGTTTTCAGCAATGTTTTTAAGGATGTCTACCCTAAGCCATGTGAGTTACGGTGATGAGCTTCCTGCTTTTGCTGGCTCAGCCTCCCCTGCTGAGGGCTATATATACTGTGTGAGAAAGTGGAATAAAGGCTTGTCTGCAGAACCTGAAGTTGTGCTGTGTGTTAACTCTGACATCCCTCGCTCAGAGAACTACAGTTGCCGTGCTGGTGCAGCAAAGTGGAGGTTCCACTGAGATCTAAGAAAGAAGGGGAAGCCGACAGGGTTGTCCTAGGCCGGTAAGGACAGATTGGGGTAAAATGGGATCCACAAGCAGTAAGAGAGACCTGATATATCAGATATCTAAATTGTTAGAGCAACAAGGAACCACGGTCAAACAGAGAACTATAGAGGATTTTCTTAAGGCTATACGGTCAAACAGAGAACTATAGAGGATTTTCTTAAGACTATAGCCGCAGCAAGCCCATGGTTTTTGACAGGTGGAGGTTTGAACATCCCTGACTGGGAAAAGGTAAAAAAAAAAAGACTTGCAGACACGAGTGCAAAAGGAGGGTTCCAATAGCTTCCCTATATCTACCTTTTCGCTATGACACCTGGTCCGCAACGCCCTGCTTACTGATAAAGTGAAAGTAAGACAGGAGGTCACCGTGGCTAAAGAAATACTTGAAGAAATAAAAGAGGAGGAGACTCGCTGGTCCATTGGATCAACAGAGGAGTCACATAGGGACTGAAAGGAAGAGTCGGGGGTACCAGGGGGAACTTTGGAATCTGGCACAGGACCAAGGCTAGCACCAAAGTCTGCACACTTTCAGGAGCAAAACCAGATAGCAATAACCTCTGAGTCAGAAAATGGGGAAGACAGCCTCAGCTCTAGTGCAGAGGATAGTTTATCTGATGAGGAGGGACAGCTAATGCAGGAAATTAAGGTACTTCAGAAAAGGCTGAAGCACTGTAAGGCGAAGGATTCCTTATGTGTGCCGTCAGCCCCACCTGCTTATAATGAGGACTGGGGAAGGAGGGAGGCCCACTGGGGACTGACAGATGAGAGGGAGGCCGAAGAGGGCTCAGGAAGAAGAGGAGGTGTCTGTTTATAGCCCCGGCACACAGTTGCTCCGGTTATAGAGTTACCTGATCCAAACAATCCAGGACAGATGCTGAGACAACATGTGGCCTTGAGCTTTAAGTAGATGAAGCAATTGAAAGAGGCCATGGTGGCATACGGCGCTCAGGCCCCCTTTACTCTTGCCATAGTAGAATCTTTTGCAGCATTGAATCTTACACCTAGCAATTGGCAGCAGCTATGCCGTGTGGTACTATGGGGAAGAGATTACTTATTATGGAGGGGAGAATATCAAGAAAATTGTTTACAAACGGCTAGGTTAAATGCTCAAGCAGGACAGGCACAGCACAACCTAGACATGCTAACTGGAGCCGGAGCTTATGCTGACTTGGCCAATCAAATTGTGCTCGATCCTGCTGTTTATCTCCAAATGGCCGCACAGCTACCAAAGCTTGGAAAGTCCTGCTAAACAAGGCCGCAGGGGATCAGCTGTCAAAAGTTTTACAAAGGCCTTCAGAACCATTTCAGGACTATGTGGATAGGCTATTGCAGTTGGCAGGGAGATTGTTTGGTGATGTGACCACAGCTATGCCCATAGTTAAGCAGCTGGCATTTGAGAATACAAATAAATACTGTAAGGAAGCCTTGGGGCCACATAAGGCAAAAAGCTTAAATGAATACATCCGGCACTGCCGGGATATTGATGGGCACTTCATTCAGGGCCAGGTGATTCCCGCTGCCATCAGGCCTGGGTAAGGACCCCAGACAACTGGGGATAAAACCTGCTTTAACTGTGGTGCCCCTGGACATTTTAAAAAGGAATGTCCGCAGCTCACACAGGGAGCTACCACCAGACCAGGAAAGTGCCCACGATGTAAAAGGGGGGCCCATTGGGAAAATGATTGCAGATCTAAAACGGATATAGATGGAAGGCCTCTGCCTGTCCAAGGTCAACAGCAGGGAAACTGGAGGAGGGCCCCACTCCAGGGCCCCAGAACCTCAGTGTATGGAGCAATGACACCAGGAGTCAGGGGGTCCCACCCCGGCAGTAGCCGTATCCAGTTTGTTCCACAGGGCAATCTTTTTGCATTGCAGACTTCACCCGTGCCACCCCAGGAAGTGCAGGACTGGACCTCAGTACCTCCACCCAAGCAGTCTTAACAGCCCAAATGGGGGTTCAAGCTTTACCCGTTAACATTTTTGGGCCACTCCCTAGAGGGACCTTGCAGTTTATCTTAGGAAGAAGCAGTACCATCTTGAGGGGAATTCAAATTTATCCTGGGGTTGTTGATGCAGATTATCAAGGAGAAATAAAAAGTATGACATCAGTTACTCAAGGAGTTACAGTAATTCCTCAGGGGGATCGTATTGCCCAATTGGTCTTGGTACCCCTAGGTAACACCTCCAACCCCACGGCCAGATCCAGTCAGGGTGCTAAGGGTTTTGGGTCATCTGGCCCTGCATCCTTTTGGGTAGCTCATATGAAAGAAAGGTCACGATTGGAATTGATTATTGATAGGAAGTCATTTAATGGGATTTTAGACTCTAGAGCTGACATCTCTGCCCTGTCCTTACAATCCTGGCCTAAGAAGTGGCCATTAGAAAGTAGCACTGCCACCCTACAAGGAATAGGTCAAGCAAGTCCCAAGAGAGTGCAAAAATATTAAAATGGCAGGATAATGAAAGCCATGAGGGTTACTTTCAGTCATATGTCCTCCCAGGACTCCCTGTTAATCTCTGGGGAAGAGATGTCCTGAGTAATTTGGGAGCTGTCTTGACCACTCAGCCCACACCACTACCACCAGTGGCCCAAATTATGCAGCAACTGGGATGGAGACCAGGGAAGGGGCTGGGAAAAAATATGCAGGACTGGTCACAGCCAGTAACACCAGATAAACAAATTACCAGACTTCTGGGAGACTGAAGTGGTCTAGGCCATTTTTAGTTAGGGTCACTGTTCCCAAGCCTGCCCCAATTCCTATAACTTGGAAATCTTAAGATCTAGTTTGGGTGGAGCAGTGGCCCTTGACTCAAGAAAAATTGCAGGCTGCTCATGACTTGGTCCAAGATCAGTTGCAGGCTGAGCACATTGTCCCCTCCACTTCCCCTTGGAATACACCCATATTTGTCGCAAGAAGGAAATCTGGAAAATGGAGACTATTACAGGACCTTTGGGCTGTCAACGAGGTGATGCAACCTATGGGTCCTCTTCAGCAGGGATTGCCCTTCCCTTCAGCCATACCCCGGGGCTGGCATATAATTATAGTGGATTTAAAGGGTTGCTTTTTTACTGTTCTTCTAGCCAAACAGGATTGCCCTCATTTTGCTTTTAGCCTCCCTTCAGTTAATTTTAAGGAACCAGCTTTGTGATTCCACTGAATTGTAGTAACACAGGGCATGGCAAATAGTCCTACCATATGTCAAGCTTATGTTGTGCTGCCTTGGAGCCTGTCTGTATTGTTCATTATATGGATGATTTATTAATAGCAGGGCCTGATCAAGATCAACTGCTCAAGGCTTATAGTCTCTAAACAGGATTTAGAGAAGGTGGTGCTGATCATAGCTCCTGAGAAGGTCCAAATGTAAGACCCATATTCTTACTTTGGGTACCAATTGGCCATGGATGAAATTAAACCAAAAAAATTAACTATTGACACCTCTCATCTTAAAACCTTACATGATTGGCAGCAGTTACTGGGAGACATACAATGGATATGCCCCTCCCTAGCAATCAAAACAGGTGACTTAAGACCATTGTATGATATGCTCTTGGGAGATCCCGACCCAACCTCTCCTCGAATATTGACACCTGTGGCCAGACAGGCCTTAAGGCTTCTTCTGGACAACATTGAAAAGGTCCATCTCCAGCAGATTAATTATGATCAATCATTAAATTTTGTAGTTCTTGCTTCCAATTTTGCCCCTATGGGAGTCTTTTGGCAGGATGGACCAATTTTATTTGTACACATGCCTGCCTCTCCAGTGAGGGTAGTCACCCCATACTATGAAGCTATGTTACAATTGCTTTGGAAAGCTAAGAAGGTTGCCTCCCAGACGTTTGGGAAGTACCCTGGCAAGATTATAACACCTTATACTAAAGACCGGCTAGTACATTTACAGCAGCACCATGATGAATGGACCCCTTTTCTCACCTCCTTTTCCGGAAGTTTGATTCTTGTTATCCTCAGCAAATTTCACCTTAATGCGCTCTCTCTTCAGCATCATACTCAATGCATGCAAGAAATAGCACAAGCCATTACATCTTCTTTTCTTCAGTGTGCTCCTTTCCTAAGCAGCCCCAATTTAGGAGTTAACCCACGAGGTTATGACCAAATCAATTATGGCAGATGGATGTTACACACCTGCCTGCCTCAGGGAAACTTAAGTTTGTCCATGTATCAGTAGACATCTTTTCAGGAGTCATTTTTGCATGCTTGCATTTGGGAGAATGAGCAAAAGATGCAATTGCACACTGCCTATCTGCTTTTGCCTATATGGGCAAACCTGAGGTTATTAAGACAGATAATGGCCCAACATATATCATCAAAAATTTTTTATCCTTTTGTTCATTCTATGAAATTTCCCATAAAACAGGCATCCTGTATAACCCAATGGGTCAAGCAATTGTGGAAAGAGCCAATCAGACCCTCAAGCAATATTTTCAAAAAATAAAAAGTGGGAAGTTCATATTCTCCCCAGCAACTCAATTATCCACCATTCTCTTTATTTTAAATTTTTTGACTCTGGATGGGTTCGTTGGAAAGATCTGCAAACAGGAAGATGGATGGAACCGTCCCCCTAGTTGGCAAAGGTGAGGGGGGCTATATGTGTTTTTCCTCCAGGAGTTGATAAACCAATTTGGGTGCCAGAGTGGTATGTATAGCCGGTGACGCAGGATGAAGACCGCGACACTCCTTCTGCTTCAGGTGATGACTCTGGTAACAACAATAGAATCACAGGTGATGGGGAGTCTGGTGAGAAACCCCCCACTTTTAATGCCAGATAGTAAAAATAGCCCCCTCTTTCCCTCACTTTTTGCTAGCAACATAACAGTAGGGACAGCTTCAGCCCAAGTTGATCTGGAACAGGTAAATTAAACTTAGTAATCTGTCATTGGTAAAGGAGTCCTTTCATCATGGATGTTTATGATTGCATAATGCTTCTATTGCAGGCTTTACTTATAATCATACTCATAGTAGGGTGATATGATTTAGAAATATACTGCATCCCATCCTGAAAGAGGATTTGAAAACAAATATAACATATACCTATGGTCCCAAGCCTGCTCCTCAGTGTTGGGATGCTGATAGAGATTTTAATCTCTATCCCACAGTTATGTGGGGAGAATGTATCACTCAAGAGCCTGATTTGTTAAAAGGTAGGAAAGAAATGTGGTGGTATGGCCATAGGCCTGTGATGAAAAATTCCACCTTTCCTGGGTATGACTAATTGTTTTTAATGCCACTGCCAGTTTTAACCAAACAGATCTTTTTGAAACCTCTCTAAAGATAAATTATACTGCGGGACACAATATGATTATTCGATCCTCTGCTTGCATTCTTGCCCCATTTTTCTTTGTATTGTGGAATGGCACTTTGGAGGGCGATATTCTTAATTGTTCTTCCAGGATCTGCAAGCTGAGTAATTGCTGGGACAGTTCTGATGGAGCTTTGATTGTTCAAGTGCCTGCTGTGATTTCCTCTGCCGGTGCTGGTGTCTCAAGAATGTCAGGAGATCATCCTTTATCGACAGCAGTGAGACTTTGGGATAACAGCTGCAATTGTTGCTACTATTGCTGTTGCTGCCACTGCAGCTACATTTGCTGGAGTTGCCATTTTGCAGATGGCTGTGACTGCGGAGACTGTGGATCAACTGTCTGCAAGGGTTAGTGAGGCCCTGCAGACACAGAATGCTCTGAACTCCCGTATTAGATTTGAACTTTTAAATTTATATCATCAAACTGAGCTTTTGCAAGAACAGGTAGATTCCCTTTGGCTCCTGCAACAAATGTCTTGTACATTACACCTGCTAATGTTGTAAATGTTTCTGATATGGTTAAACAGTTAAATGCATATCTTCAGACAGCTCATCATATTGTTTGTATTAATAGCACACGAGTCCCTGCTGTGTCTGGATCCAGTCAGTGGAATGCCATGGCCTAGCTTGGGGGCTGGGTCCAGCAATTGTCTGGAACACTCTCACTTGTGCTGATATTGCTCTTGGGGTTATCTGTTTTTGGATTTTCTGCCGCTTTCTGTGGCAATCCCATGTACAGCGCACTGTCACTCAACAAGTGTTGCTCAGGCTGTCTTCTGGTAATCAGGAAGCACCCCAAGTCTGACTGCAGATGCTGCAGAAGTCATGAGGGATCCCTACGATGGGCAACTATCCTGGTATAGAGAGCTTGCCTAAGACAGGGATTAAGGCCTTCTATAGACAGGTAAGAGCCTCTATCCTGGGGATTCCTAAGGCAGGGGATCTCATGCTTTTAAAGTAAAAAGGGGGAAACTGTTGGGTCCCTTGAGGATAGGCCTTCGCACCCCTACTTGATCTGTTCTGCACTCTTGTGGTTGGTTGTTCCGAAACCAGGGACAAAACCAGGAACAATCTGTTGTTTTCAGCAATGTTTTTAAGGATGTTTACCCCTAAGCCATGTGAGTTATGGTGATGAGCTTCCTGTTTTTGCTGGCTCAGCCTCTCCTGCTGAGGGCTATATATACTGTGTGAGAAAGTGGAATAAAGGCTTGTCTGCAGAACCTGAAGTTGTGCTATGTGTTAATCCTGATGTCTCTCACTCGGAGAACTACCATTGCCATGCTGGCAAGGCAGAAAAAGAGGCCATGAAAATGAGAGAGAGAGAGGGAGAGAGAGAGGGAGGGAGAGAGAGAGAGAGAGAGAGAGAGAGAG
>PVIU01014756.1:0-50730 GCA_004026605.1 Ondatra zibethicus
ATAGATAGATAGATAGATAGATAGATAGATAGATAGATGATAGACAGATAGATGATAGACAGAGAGATGATAGATAGATAGATAGATAGATAGATAGATAGATAGATAGATAGATAGATGATAGATAGACAGAGAGATGATAGATAGATAGATAGATAGATAGATAGATAGATAGATGATAGATAGATAGACAGACAGACAGACAGACAGACAGACAGACAGACAGACAGACAGATAGATAGATAGATAGATAGATATACTTTTAAAAAATTAAAGAAGGCTGGAGAGATGGCTCAGAGGTTAAAAGCATTGACTGCTCTTCCAGAGGATCCGGGTTCAATTCCCAGCATCCACATGACAGCTCACAGCTGTCTTTAACTCCAATTCCAGGGGATCTGACTCCTGCATACAGACATACTTGCAGGCAAAACACCAATGCATAAAAAATTAAAGAGTCTGTGAACAGCATCTGGCATGTATTGATTGGGGCCTTAGTGAATGCTTATTCAACTAAATAGGTGAAATCAATATTCATCAAGAAGCCAGTATTAGTGTTAAGAATGGGAATGATTGTGTTCATGTGCATTAATTTAAAGGGAAAATGATAACAGAGATGAAAAACAAAGGACAAATGATTTTATTTTACCTCCTTGACCCAGGAAGCAGCAACTTCCTGCTTAGATACAGCATTAGAAAGGCAACGAAAAGGTTGAAGCCGAAAGGCAGAGCATTCTGTCACCAGCACTGATAAATATGTCACCTGAGAAACTTCTGTAATTTCTACTGAGCTTTTTGAAGTGGTGAGAGGCAGCTTTCAACTTTTAAACGTGGTTCTTCACTTTGACCCTATCGACAGTTTTAACCAGATGGTTCTTGGTTGTAGAACTTTCCTGTGAATGCTACAATGTGTTGCAACATCCATGGCCTCGACTCACAAGATGCTAATAGGAGCATCAATATAAATATAAATATTATAGCCACCAAAATTCTCAGGATGCCTCTCCAATAGTCCTCTAGAGACTAAGATTACTTACTATTGAGGAGTTTAGGGACAAAGGAAAAGGAGAAAGAGGAGGAGGAATCAGTACCATAAAATCACTGAAGAACATTCCATAGAAACTAATGATAGTGTATTAAGTTACAGAAAGCGAGCAACTTTCAACATAACATGTTTTAGATCTCATTATCAATTTTCTCCCACCCCCCAAAAAGAAAAGAGAATAATAGACATTATAATAGTACATCTAGAAACTACTCAAAAACATCCACAGATTAATTAAGCACAAAACAGAGAGGTACAGGGAGCAAGTACATGGGGAAAAAGTTCTTAGATTTTTTTTAACTTGGAATTTTGTCAAGTAAAAAAAATACCACATGGACAATCTAATATAAACATTAATTTGATCTTAGGTTGATCTCATTAATGTAAAGAATTTAGGAAGGAGGGGATGATCCTGGTACTTGGCCCTTTATCAACGCATCACAATACAGAAGGAGTAATTGAATCCAATTCTGGGAGCCTTCTTTGAAAAGTAACAGGAGGGGACGTGATCAACCAAAGTGGAGGAGGGCCATCAAAGTTAGGTTGACCACTGCCCAAATACTAGAAATGTTATGGCTCACTGCCTACAGTGAGCTATGAAGACAGCAAGAGAGAATGCCTTTAGTAACTCTTAGTCCAAAGAAGGAAACAATGCCAATGAATAGGATGAGAAGAGGTAAAAGATGGAATGGAATAAAAGCATCATGTTGCACAGCAAACTTTAAGCAAGAATGGTGTGGTGGGTTTGAATAAGAAATATGACCCATGGGCTAATAGGCTTGAATGCTTAGTCATCAGAGAGTGGCACTACTTAGGAGGGATTAGGAGGTGTGGCTTTGTTGGAGGAACTGTGTTACTGGGGAGTCAGCATTGACATTTTAAAAGCCCAAGCCAGGACTTTGCCTCCCTCTCTTTTTGCTTCCTGTGCATCCAGATGTAGAACTCTTAGTTACTTCAATACCACATCTGCCTGTGTACCACATGCTCCCTGTCATGATGAAAATGGATTAAACCTCCCAATTAAATGCTCTCTTTATGAGTTGCAATGGTGGTGGTGTCTCTTCACAGTAATAAAACATTGACTAAGACAGATCGTGTCTGAATTGGGAGCACCATGTTGTGCCTCCACAGCATTGTTCTGAAAGAGTAACTCAGAATAAATTCAGTAAGACCAAAAGTTGATAATGTGGGAATGGGGGTGGGTGGTAGAATCAGAACCTCTTGCAGTGGTCCCTGTGAAGAATATAAGGATGATAAGCTGAGGCATTTGCAATGGAAACAGAATATACAAAATATTCCCAAAGGAAGGAGAAAGCAGAATCATAAGAACTCAGTCATTCAAAATACATCCCTTCATGATAAAGGTCTTGGAGAGACCAGGGATACAAGGAACATACCTAAACATAATAAAGGCAACTTACAGCAAGCCAACAGCCAACATCAAACTAAATGGAAAGAAATTCAAAGGGATCCCCTTGAAATCAGAAACAAGACAAGGCTGTCCAATCTCTCCATATTTATTCAATACAGTTCTTGAGATTCTAGCTAGAGCAATAGACAACAAAAGGAGATCAAATCAGCAAAGAAGAAGTTAAACTCTCACATTTGCTGATGATATGATAGTTTACATAAGCAACCACGAAATTTCTACCAAAGAACTCATAAACAGTTTCAGTAATGTAGCGGGATACAATATTAACTCAAAAAAATCAGGAGCCCTCCTTTACACAAATGATAAATGGGCCGAAAAATAAATCAGAGAAACATCACCCTTCACAATAGCCTCAAATAGCATAAAATATCTTGGAGTAATTCTGACCAAACAAGTGGAAGACTTGTATGAAAAGAACCTTAAATCTCTGAAGAAAGAAATTGAAGAAGACACCAGGAAATGGAAATATCTTCCATGCTCTTAGATAGGTAGAATTAACATAGTAAAAATGGCAATCTTACCAAAAGCAATCTACAGATTCAGTGCAATGCCCAGCAAAATCCAGCAAAATTCTTCACAGACCTCAAAAGAATGGTACTCAACTTCATATGGAAAAGCAAAAATCCCAGGATAGCCAAAACAACCCTGTACAATAAATGAACTTCTGGAGGCATCACAATCCCTGACTTCAAACCCTACTACAGAGCTACAGTACTGAAAACAGCCTGGTATTGGCATAAAAGCAGACAGGTGGACCAATGGAACCAAATCGAAGACCCAAATACCAATCCACAAACCTATGAATACCTGATTTTTGACAAAGAAACAAAAAATATAAAATGGAAAAAAGAAAGCATATTTAACAAATGGTGCTGGCATAAATGGATATCAATATGTAGAAGAATGAAAATAGACTCATATCTTTAAATTTGCGGACAAATGGATGGATCTAGAAAATATCAAATTGAGTGAGGTAACCTAGACCCAGAAAGACAAATATCATATTACTCAGTCATAAGTGGTTTTAGACATAAAACAAAGAAAACCAGCCTACAATTCACAATCCCAGAGAACCTAGGCAACAATGAGGACCCTAAGAGAGACATGCATGGATCTAATCTACATGAGTAATAGAAAAAGACAAGATCTTCCGAGTAAATTGGGAGCATGGGGATCATGAGAGAGGGTTGAAGGGGAAGGGAGAGGAAAGAAGGAGAGTGGAGAAAAATATATAGCTCAATAAAAACAATAAAAAAAGAACTCAGTCATTGGATAATTATGATGGAAGCTAGGTTTGGAAACTGTCCCCAATATTTCTAGCCTAGAAAATGTGAAATGACTTGTGAAAAACAGCTTTAAGAACACAAAGTGCTGCTTAGTGTTTGGGGAAATGGGTACTGAGTTTGTCCTGTGTGGTCTGAAGAATTAAAACTAAAATAAAGTGGCAGCAGTTCAAAAAGTTTTACGTGAATAGGAAGAATAATGTTGTGAGATTCATTGCTATCTGAATCCTGAACCAAATGTTCTATGGGCTTAGTGCGTGGTAAGCTCAAGAGGGCAACAACTGAGGTAACAGAAACCTATGTAAGATGTCTGTAGATTTTTTACTCTTACCCCATCGCCCCAGACATATGCACACGTACAGACACACACACACACACACACACACACGAAGGACTGAATATCAAGAGGAGAGAAAGCAAAAGAGAATAAGAGAGTAATAAAGAGACTCCTTCAGGGGACATTACCAAGAAAGTCTTTGGAAAAACTACCCTCCACAAACTGATGTCTCCAAAATCTCACTATTATGCAAGAATTTTTAATTTTTTCTTTAGTCACTCAGGTTGAAAAATTTATTGTTTATTTTGCCTCAAAATAAATCCTTATCATGGATATTGTACTGGAAATTCCAGGCTAGCGTGAGAAGTGACTCCCAGATAATAAATCATTGCCGATGACAGTTAAGATCAATGTATTGAAAACAACTGGACATCTTCAAGTTTAAAAAAGAATACTATCTGACATATTGGTGATTTTCCAATCCTGATATAAGCAAATTGGGGGACAATATTCCAGAAACACAAAGTTTTTCCTTTAAATGCTTTGAACATCACAAGAACCAAAAACACTCTAGTGTGGATATTGCACAACTCGGACACCTTCTAATGCCTTCTTCTAAGAGCAACAGCTTAGTAAGTAAAACTGAATCGTCCTTTATTGCACCGCTGGATCATTCCTGTAATGGGGGATATAATCTCATTACAAGCTCTAGTAGTCACCCAGATTACAATCTTAATTGCCAGTATTGGTAGAAGTGTAATAATATATGCTTATCCTTTTTTGTAATTGCATAATTAAAGAAGAGCAAGAGTTCTATTTTTTTTCAGTAAGAAAGCTTTCTTGCCTCCCAGCTATGCAGATTTTCACTCTTCTAAATGTGATATTTATGAAATGCCCATTTTGTATATTACTTTTTGCATTTCACATAATATATTAAATAATTTTCCCTTTAGCTTTTCAAAATATCTCCGTCCCTTCAATTGTGTCCATGCAATCAGTATTTAGAGAAGGGGTTTTGGAAAGGAAACACCTGGATTCACATGCTAAGAAGCACTGTGACTATCTAGTACTGTTGACTTTATGAAAACAAGCTAAGGTCTAAGAACTTGGTCTTTCTCTTCTAGGACGTGAGCTGCAAATTCTTAAGCAGAACATTTTAAAGGTGTTCTACAACTGGAGAAATGCAAATTTATTGAGTGCTTGCTATGACCAATGCTATGAGTCCTTACTTACAATTTGTCGACACTGCTTTTATGTAGAAGCCCAGAGGTGAACGGATCTTGAAAGCTGGGATATCAGGCACTCACCTTTGCTTTAAACTACCATCATCTTGCAGTTTCTAGAAGCCTGGACTTTAGATTTAGTTTTCATTTTGAGATGGGGGTCTCACATAACCAAGGTTGGCCTCAAAGTCACTAGCTTCCTAAGATGACTTTGAACTTCTGTTCCACCTTCCTCCACCTTCCTAATGTTAGAACACAAGTGTAGCACATCATGCCAGGATTAAACCCAGGGCTTTGTGCATGCCAGGCAAGCATTCTATCCACTGAGTTACATCCCCATCTAGGTCTTGATACAAAGCCAGAAAACAAAATTTATGTAAGAACTGACTTTCCCCATAGTGTGTTGTACAGGAATTTGGTAGGCATAGACGGGGGTGATAAGTGGAACCACACACATACTGATAGTGGGAAATACTACTCATTTTAAAGTATTTGTATTTATAACCATAAGTCTGTGGTGATCTCACATTGGTCACAGAATCTTCTTTCTGCGGTGGGCAGCAGTTGCTACAGAGACACAGAACTGGTCAGAGGACTGAGAATAACCGACTATGCATGCTCAGCCCTAACTAGGACATCTATATGAGCCCCATACCCACTCCCAGGCTCAAGGAACATCCAGGAAGAAGGAATAGAAAGCATCTAGGAGCTGAAGGATGGGGAGGATTGCTGTGAAATGCTGTCTTCTGGAGATGACATAGCTCTTACACTGATGGACTCCCAGCAGCTGTGGTTACCCCACAAGATTAAGTTGGTCAAAATTCCAGCATTAATGGAGGAACGGGTTCACTAGACTCCATCTTTAGCTAAAGAACTATCAGCAATTGTTCTAGTCTGGGGGAGGGAGAATCAGTTTTCTTTGTGGATGTTGTCTCTTATAGATTGTCCATGGAAAAATGAGAGGCCCCATACCCATGGGTCACGCACATTCAGACAGCAATAGTGGGATGAATGGAAGAATGAATAGATGGATGGCTGAACAGATGGATGGGAGACAGAGAACAGGACATGAAATTGGAAGTGGGAGCTGGATGAGGAAAATAGAGGGTGGACTTGATCAAAATACACTGTATACATTGTTGATATCCTTTAAAAATAAATATTTTTTAAAAAATTAAAAGGATCACTAGTGCTAAAATTATGGATCAGATTTTCTTTTGGGATCTGTGGGGATTTGAGAGAGAGAGAGAGAGAGAGAGAGAGAGAGAGAGAGAGAACATAGTAGGGAGTTGGAGAGGATGGATCTGGGAGAAGTTAGGAAGGAGAAAGAATATGATCAAAATACTGTATAAAATTTTTAAATTATTTTTTAAAAGAACACACTGTTCTTGAAATGACTCTATTCAATCCCTAGCACCCATGCCAGGCTGCTTAAAACTGCTGGTACCTTCAGCTAGAGGGAATTCAATGCCCCTGACCTGTACTGACACCCACACTCACATAAATGCATATACACACATATGATGTGGGATTCCTCTCTGTATGCTGTGAATACCATTGGTTAATAAAGAAACTGTCTTGGGCCTGCGCAGGGCAGAATAGAGGTAGGTGGGGAAAACTAAACTGAATGCTGGGATAAAGAAGGCAGGGTCAGAGGAAAGCCATGGAGCCACCGGAGGAAAAAGATGCAAGCTGGTAGACCACAACCTTGTGATGATGCACAGACTAATGGAGATGGGTCAGTTTAGGATATAAGAATTAGCCAATAAGAAGTTAGAGCTAATAGGCCAAGCAGTGATTTAATTAATACAGTTTCTGTGTGGTTATTTCAGGAGTCTATGTGGCTGAGAAATGAACTAGCAGCCTCCCCTAGACAAGCAATCTCTTCCAACACATATACAGACACACAAAATTAAAAATAAGAAAAATCAATCTTAGAGAAATTAAAATTTCCATTAGAAGCATAGAAATTAATGTTTGTTTTATGGAGTGGATAGGTATGTGTGTTGTATACAACTGTGTGAACATATATATGTAGGTATACTTACCCATATGTGCATGTTTTGGGGTCAGAAGTTGATATTGGCATCTTTTATCATTCTCCATTTTTAACAGTTTAGCACATATATAATAAATTTTGCTCATTTTTACACCTATTGCTTTCTTTCATCCTTGTCTTTCTCCCACCAAAATGCTTCTTCTTCCCACAAAGCACCCTCTGACTTTAATGTCCTTTGGGTTTTGTTTGTTTGTTTTTGCTGTTGTTGTTGTTGTTGCCTTGTTTTGGTTTTGTAACTCACTGTGTTATGGTTCCTTACACAAGTATTATCAGAGGGTGAACTGACTGGAACATAGGCAACCTATCAGTAACAACACTCCTGAAAATAAATGACACGCTCTCCCTCAACAACCATGAATTGTTCATAGGCCCTTCCACCATGAATGATGAAATCCCACCTTTACTGTTCTGAGATAGTGACTGCCACTGTATCTGAAGCTTGCCTGTTTGGGTAGACTGACTGGCCAGAAAGCCCGTGGGATCTTCCTGTCTTGGTCTTCCCTGTGCCTACCCTAGGCTTAAAGCTGCATACCACTGTACCTGTCTTTTATGTGAGTCCTGAGGATCTGAACTCGGGCTTTCAGGCTTGTACATGCAGCAAGTACTTTATCCACTGAGCCATTTTTCCAGTCCCAAGAAGCAAAGAAGTCAATATTGCAAGGCAGAATAGAGCAGCTACCTCCAGTTCCCATAGGCCAGTGGAGCGGGCTGGCTTTTTCCTGTCCCACTCCTGACCCTCACTCCTTTTTAGAGCACTTCATGTCTGTGCCTTTTCTGGTGTAGGAGGTCCTTCTGTATTTCTGTTGCTTTCACTGGTTAAATAAAGAGACTGCCTTGGCCTTTTAATAGGGCAGCAATTAGGTGGGTGGAGTAGACAGAACGGAATGCTTGAAAGAAGGGAAGTGAGGCAGACGCCACGTTTCTCCGGCCTGAGATGGATGTAGGTTAGAATCTTCCCAGTAAGCCATGACCCCATGGTGATACACAGATTACTAGATATGGGTTAGTTTAAGATGTGAGAGTTAGCCAAGAAGAGGCTAGAGCTTATGGGCCAGGCAGTGTTTAAATAAATACAGTTTCTGTGTAATTATTTCGGGTATAAGCTAGCCATGCGACGCAGAGCCAGGTGCCTGGAACGCAGCCTGCTCCTCCTCATGCAACAGTTTGCCAGGCGGGAGGGAACAAAGGGACCCCCCCCTGCGCGCGCTCCTCATCGTACTACACTTTTCATCAGCCCTCACCCATCACACCGGTTTGAACCCACATATCTATGCTTTGCCTTCATTGTTCTATCCGGCACTGGTCAGTCCCAAGTTTTGCCATCTTGAAGGTGTATGAAAATTACCAAATACTAGTCTTATTTTAACTTTATGTAAGGAATTCAAGCATACTAGAGGAGCTCAAAAACTGCCAGATCTTGCCTTTACATATTTCCCTGAATCTATTCTCAAACCATCATCTCATCCTGTATCTCACATTTGTGTTCTGAGTCATTCAATGCTCTCCACTTAGTGTGCAAACCACAACATCTACTAATACTAAAATGCTTACACTTACAAGGGCTTACAATGTGTCAGACGCGGGTGCCGTTGAATCCTCACTATGATCCTTCAGGGAGATACTATTAGCATTTCTTTTCCATGGATATGGAAATAGAGACATAGAAAATGAAATAACTTGCCCAAGTTTATACAGATACTGGTAAAACTCGGGTCAAAATAAATGTGTAAGTAAATAAATAAAATATGGGAGGGGCTGCTTAGTGAGAGCATGTTTATCAATGGAAACAAGAAGTATTCTCTGGGCACCATGAATTATGCCATTTTTAAACACAACATCTTATCAATCTTTCCAAGATCTGTAAAGAAACTCTACTTCAGGTATTAGCTACGAAAGAACCCAGGATTGCTAATACTAACCAGAGTCTGAGTCAGAAGGTCTCCAGGAGAGATGGGGAAAGGCCATTATTATTCTGTGTAGATCTCTTCCTCAGTGAGGATTCATGGAACACAACCAGAATGAGTGTGTGAGCGTTGACTTCAGATTTCCCTAATTTTAACTACTTTTCTTGTTCTTTCTTCCTCTGTTCTGTGTTTCTCAGCTTCACTGTCTAGGAAGGAATGTGAATAGCCAGGACTAACCCCAGCCCCATTAATGTGTTCAGATAAGTTAAAAGTATGAATGAAATCTTTCCTATCTCAGGCATTGCAGCTGGCACAGGGAATTCACATCTCAAAAAGATTACCTGCCCTCAGGGATCCTAGAGTCTGTGCATAGAGAGAGTTACCATCAAATAGTTCCTCAGAGTCTTTCAACTGCCACTGGAAATAAAGGGCAATGAACACAAACATGGAGAACAATTTGCCAAACTGTGTCTCATAAAAACAAATGCATCAACGGAACAAAATGCCTGGCTAGCGTCCCATTCCTGAAGATCATGGTACACGTGGTCAAATTCCAATATAACCATCAGACCAAACAGGGTCCTCTCAGGAAGCATTCTAATTCCAACTTCCAAAGAGCACAGAGCAGAAGGACACTGACTAGCTACACTGGTGTACACTGTATAAATCCGCAGAGTTCTCTATCCGCCTAGATGCTACAACCTGTGACCGAGATACCAGAAACTGCAGGTAAGAGTCAAGCTACCCAACGGAAATCATCTGAGGTGGATTGTGGAGAGGATAGCAGGATTCAGGGCATGGCTATTGGATAGTCACGTGCAATAATTAGCAATGCGGCATCAATAATGTTTCCCAGACTCCGGGAATGTGCTCATATATACATATGCATATATATATATATATATATATATATATATATATATATATATATATATGTAGTTGACATAGGTATGTGTGTGTAGATAAAAATTTTCATAGCAGTACTATGAAATAGGTGTCACTTTATTTGCACCTGGGTAGGAAGCAAACTGAATAGTGAGATACCAAAGATCACATAAGTAGAAAGAGGCTGGACCACATATGAGGCAATCTTATTCAAAAGCACATGAGAGCCTGTGCAGTGGGAAAATGGGGATGAATAATTACCAAGAACATGAGTGTTCTAATAAAAGGTGGCAAACAGAAGCATCCTTTCCCTAACATGGGGATCAACATCTTTGGAAGCAGTTTCTGTCCCTCCATCAGTAGCCACACCATCAAAAACTATGCAACAGAATTTGTTATTCTAGACCTAGTAGTCCATGGGTGAGCTGGGATAAGATTCATCTCAAGAGTTATGCCTGACAAACAGCAGGAATGAAGGCAGCGAGAGACCGTCAAGGGTTCCAGTTATAATTCACATAAACAAGACTCCCCAGTAGAAAATTGTGTGAATCTAGCACTAGCTGTCTCAGAAACCAAATTTGGGACAAAATTTTCTAGGTTTTAAGCATTGTCTTTTGTGTTTCCTGATTGCAGACTTAACCTCTTTCCATTGGAGAATTAGTAATTGTATTAATTACTCCACAAACAACCATCATTATGTTCCCCGGAGGTCCTCAAGCAGACAGATTGCTTGTGAGCAAGTTGGATGGGGTGGGTGCTGTTGTTTAAGTAGGGAAAGGGAAAATACCTTTCTTTCTACTGTGTTCTTCGCATTCATGGTACTCTTGTATCCTCTACTTTGAAGATGCATTAGGAGTCACAGCACGTAAGAGGAAAGTGGAAAAGAAACTTTATCAATGAACCATTGCTTTTGTAAGCTTATCGTTTGTTCATTCATTTATCCAGTAAGTAATCCTTGAGAATTTACTGTTTGCCAGATACTGTGCTGAGCTTCAAACACTTTGGAACAAAGCACAGTCCCTGACCTCAAGCAGCTGATGTAGGTCTTTAGAGCAGGGGTTATCCATCCCGAGTTCATATCTCAATGGCTTGGGGAGGATGGGAATTTTAAATATGGTATTCATCAATCTAAATGCCTATTAACAAATGAATGGAGAAAGAGAACATGGTATACTACATAATGTAATGCTATTTGGTCTTATAAATGATTAAAATCATATAATTTGGAAGAAGATAAAATTGAAGTTCACCATGTTAAGTGAAACAAGCCACACTCAGAAGGAAAAATGGTATAAGTATTTCTTGATATGAATCGAGAGGAAAAAGGCACATCCCAAAAGTAGAAGAGGAAAAGGGATATTAGAAAAGAAGAAAGAGACGCAGGGCATGGCTGGGAGAGTGGAGTGGTGAATATGATCAAAGCCTATAATATGAGTTATGAAAATGTCATAACAAATCCCAATATTTTGTACAATTAGTATTGCCAAAAATACAATATACCATTCCCAGTCACCCCAAGCCAGGCAAAATCAACCTGTAAAGGGAGAACCCCAAAGGTGATTTTATTTCTCCAAGATGATCATGATACCTAGAGAGGATTGAGAACCTCTGATCTAAGAAGAACATGTGATCCCTCCTCTCTGCCCTTCATTCAGCTTTAATAAGAATAGCTCGTTAAAACTATAGGAAACCATTATTACCTTCAGGGAAGACCCTCATCATTTGTCTTTATAAGTCAGAGTCGTTCATACTTTCTGTGGCATGAATTGGAAGACTAGATGGAGAACTGAGCAGTTGGTACCTGAATCTGGGTGAATATGTGGTGTCCATAGCTACTCTGTGCTCTTTCAGGATGGGATTAAAATCAACATCTTCACTGCACATGTTCCAAGAAATGAACAATGACTATGTAACTGATTAATAGATGGGGATTGTGGTGCACAGTTGTTACTTCATTGACTTGGATTCCTTCTCCCAATAATCCTTTCCTACCATGTACTGAATCACTATTCTTTCCTCTCTCCACATACATGTAGTCTGGAGAGAAGTCCCCCAAAGCTCTTAGCATTCTGAGATGGCAGCAAGCCAATATGATGCTTCCCTCTCCTTGACTGTGGCCTTGGCCTGTCCAATCAATGCCCAGCTTCAGCATTTGCCTAATCAAACAGCCATCATTCTTGGTTGAAAACAAACTAGGGTTGCTGGTCATCTTCTTACTCACCTCAGAGTAAGAAGCCTGGACCGAGCCAGGTTTCTGGGGATTGAATTTAAATACATGGAGTCAGTTAACTGAAAATCTCCCCTCAATCCTCTCAATATTTAGGTTTGTAATTCCTCATTTGGGGTTCAAGCTTCTTAAATCAGATTGACTCTCTTAAAGTTACAGAGCTACCCACCAATACAGTGGATGAATGAATAATTTGCTCTTCCCTTCTCTTCTCCCTTTAAGTTACTGGAAGAACTGAAAGAGATTAATAAGGATTTGGCAAGAAACTGGAAGTCCTGATTGTCTAATGCAACTTTTCCCAAAATGTGCTCCACAGAACATTGCATTTTCCCAGGCTGTTAAAAAGTGTCTCTAGTGCAAACTTTCTCAGGCTTTTCAATATCGGTGAGAACCACAAATCTCTCACAGAAACTGAGGTACACTACATTTTCCCAACTTATTTAAGTACAGAACTTTTTTGTCCTGTATCTCCTGGGATTAGAGATTTGGAAGAAATGTCATTCTAGATGAAAGCTAAAGAATGTTCTTCCCTCTGCTTGGAGTACTGTTCCCACACACTCATTCCCAAGCCTGACCAACTTCCATTCACCTGCCAAACCCCGCTCAAATGCTGCTTTCTCGAAAAAGTCTTTTAAAGTGATATTTTTTGTCATCCTCCTTATTTGTACCTGTTGTTTATTCTTTAAACTCCCTACTTTTTTGTTATGGTTCCTACCGCTCACAGATATTATTCTCCTTGTATTTACCTTTAGAAAACAGTGAGGTCAGGTATAATGTCATCTCTGATAATCCTCACCACTGGCACTTAACCCTTTGTGTCGTCACCTCCCATTTGGATTTCTGGATGGTCCTAACCAATAGAATATCACACCTGGGATGAGGCCTGTCAATTTCTTGAGGATTATAACTACAAAGTTTTTGCTATTATTTTATATACCCCTACACACAGGCTTATGTGTGCACATATGCATATATGCACGCATAGTACATGTATCCTAATTACAGCACTTAAAATATATTACACTCAGTGTATATGAAATAGGTAAACAATAATATATAAAGTAAATTTATATAAATGTGTGTATCTATGTATATATGCAAATGTTTATGCCTATATATAAATAGATGTAAATTTTAAAGGTATACAGATTTTACAAAGCTTCCTGCAAATCTGAGTCATGAAATGAGAGGAGAAACATTCCTTCTACACTACTCAATATTTAATGCTCATTATAAACTCTTGCAACAAATTCGAGTACTACACCAAAAGAAGAAATCTTGAACTGTCTTTAGCTTTAGAAGTGCATGAGTTTAAGGAAAATAAAATCTCTGCACCAGGCCATAATATCCTTTGCTAGAGAATAAAAGGATAGAGACCAAGGTGTTCTCAAAGTCTATTGCAGATCTAACTTTTAATGGCTCCAAAAAAGCTTGGTGAGGGTCTTGTCCCAGCACAACTGGGTGGGAATAGAATTTAGTGTGCCTAACACAGCGTCCTTAGGAGTAGTCAAGGAAGAGAGACAAAAGTCACCTGCTGAGATCCTATTCTTGAACATTGAGCCCAGTTGTTAGCCTTGGACCAAACAGAGCTAAAGTGCCCCAGTCTACACGAAGTGGCCAACACTGTCAGGTTCATCTCTGCAGCACGCTGTCTGGGCTTTGCTCATGGGGAAGGTGTTGGTGTCATCATCTCCAGTTTGCAGCCTGGAGGCTCAAGGTCAGTCCGCAAAGAACGGTGTCTGCCAGCGATCTCAGGGTGTCAGCGCTTACCAGATGCCACAGCTGCCTTCTAAGAACACAGTGCAGCTTTTAGGCAGTCTGCCTAGAAATTCTTTTCTACTGAACTTCTGGAGGAGGCTGCCTGATTTTCTGTGCACCCAAGACATGTAGGCCAAGAAGACGAGAACAGCAGTATGCTGCATGTGAGAAAAATGCACTGCATGACCCCAACTCATAGGGAAGAAAAGGTTGTCCAACAAGGGTTTTGCAAAGGTTGTAAGGGAAGAAGATGCTGTGATAGGCCGGGATCAAAGTTGGAGACAGATCCACTAAGTGCCACCTGTCAGGCAATTTACATAAACATTTCTTGTAATATCAACAGCAGTCCTGGAAGCTGTATGTGTATTTTTTACTCATTTACGATTCTCAGAACTTTAGATAAAGTGCGTGCCAAAGTGCTATGTGGTTCAAACCTTTCTTAACCACTATCTTACTTCCTGAAAAATCATGATTCCTAGGAATGCCAGTGTACATTTCTAAATGTGCGAAAGAAAGGGTAGAGAAATACATTCCATTGCTTATCACCTTATTTTATAAATAAGCTTTATTGACATACTGCCGTACTTATTCATCTCCGTATTGTTTCTGGCTGCTTTCATACCACTATACTCGAGTTCAGTAGCACCACCAAAGTAATACAGTCCAAAAGCCTAAACTATTTACCATCTTGGCTCCGGGAAGAAAGGTTTATCCACTCCCTTCTATAAGTCTAAATATATTATTGTGTTACTATAACTTCAGATCTGAAACTAAAAAGTTTTCTGACTAGTCGGGCTAAAAAACTGAAAAGAAATTTGAAAAACGACCAAATTGTAATCACAATTATGCAACCATTTACAGGACAAATTAAATCAACCCTGATCTCTAGTTCTTGAAGTTACTAATAAAACCGAAGCCATTGTCAAGATGAAATTAGACCTCGTGACTAAAGCCATCTTAGAAAGTTTGCTGTCTGAGGGGTTTATCTCACATAATCTACTAAAAAAAAAAAATCCGTGGCATACTGGTTTAAAGGAGCTGTCACCTTACCGTCCTCATCAAGGAACAGCTCTGTACAAGAATGCCCGCGACTCAGGTATAGGGGCACACAGCTGCAGTCCCCAACACTTGGAAGACGCAAACAGAAGAATGGTGAATTCAGTGTGAGCGTGGCTCACATTGTGAGGCTGGTACTAAAGAGAAAAAGGATGCCAGTGAAGCCACAGAAGGCCACCTGTGTACATCTCCACCCACAGAACACGAAACTGGCCCTTGAGGGCAAAGAGAAAGAAGATCCTCAGACTCCAGAGATGAATGTAACTTGAAGAAATGAGCTTATGAGCAGGGAAATGACTAGAAGAAATGGTACCTCATGATGGTAGGGGGCAGAGCTGGTCACTCAAGTCCTCAGACACCATGAAGACCTTCCACCTACTCTGAACACTGTTGCTCTTAATCAAATAGGAACCTTCCCTTTGCTGGCACTCTCGACCTATGTTATGAAAGAAAAGGAGTGGCCCAGCTTCTTGTTTCCCAAGCTTGGGTTGTTCTAGAGTTCCTTTAAGGTTATGAAGCTGCGGAAATGGCTCCGTGGTTAAGTGCACTATTAAATCTCAGGGTTTGAGTTCAATTCCTAGCACCCATGTTAGGCAGTTCACAATGGCCTGTAACCTGATACCACCTGGATCCTATAGACATTGAATTCACAAGCACACTCATGCATGTATACACACAAATTTAACATAATAAAATAAATCTTTATAAACAATTGATAGGTCTGTTTCATATACTCTGTCTCTGACTTCATATATGTCACAGAGTCGTCTTAGATTAATGACAAGGAAAACACATTGCAGTAAATGAAAAAGTATCAGTTTTCATAAATAGAAAATTCTTTATAAATATAGGAACTTATTAAATTCCAGGTAGAGAACACTATCTAAGCAAAGCTCTGCTCCAGCCTTCTTCTGCCTTTTTCAGAAAGTCTGAAGAACATGCTGGGGAAGATTAGACAGTAATTCAGACTGAGACTTTATTCAGAAGGCTAGGAAAAGAATTAAATCGATGTCTCACAACCTCAACCTGTTACCATTCTGCTCAAACATTTGCTGACACTGAAATCAAATGAAGAATGCGATACCATGAACATTCCATCAAAAATGTGGGGAGAGGGAGAAGAGTTCCTTCCTAAAAGTCATCCAGTCTCTCTGGTTTCCTAGTTTTCAGAATCTCATGCACAACATTTACTTGTTCAGTGTCTATGTACCCCAATGGGAAGAATACAGACATCAGAATCTTGCTGTATTTGCTGTACTCTGGCATTGGGCAGGTCAAAAGACCTCTCTGGGCCCATTTATCACCTATATAAAGGAAAAGTCAGGTTAAAGTAATCATATTCCACTGTTATAGTTCAACAGAGGCAAATAGGAGAGTCCACCATGGGATGGCCTCACAAAGGACAAGTTTCTCATTCATCTTGGGTCCCCAACTCTAGCCAGAGCTCATTTGCCCCATTTCTTAGCTGCTTCAGCACCTCTGGTCTTTTCTTGTTCTTAGAACCCTTAACAATAAGGTCTTTGTTAAATCCAGAAGAGCCTCTGCTCTTGTCTAAGTCAAGCAAGGATATTACAAAATATCGACCTCTTACAATCCCCCCAAGATGCCCATCTATGGGACTAAGCTTTGTAGTTAGGGGCTGAGAATTCCCAAGTTTTGTCTGGCAGGACACAGTATACTCCTCTAACTCTGAGCCTCCCATTGGTCTCTCCAGTTCCAGGCCCACCATGAAATGTCTGCAGAAATAAGCACATCCAGCATACACATTTTTTTTAGATTTTTTATATGATAAAGTATCCAGAGTAGGGAAAGGCTGTCACTCGACCTGTGGGAAGATAGATAAACAAAAGCACCATCAAACGGAGCTAAGGAGCACTTGCTGGCTGCCTGCTTTGCACCAGGCTTTCTGCTACATTCGTCATCTATCCCATCTGACACAAGCAGAAACCTCTAAGAAAGCTAATCTGGCTGCATTTCATAAAGAAAGACACTAAAGTCCCTGTTAGGTCATATGACTGTCCTAACTCAATTCATAGATGACAGCTTTGGGAGGAGAGGCCACGCCTACCTCTCTCTGAGGGTATAAACCCCTCAACTTTATCTTTTTTTGTTTTGTTTTGTTTTGCTAAACCTTTTTTGAAATATGTTGATAAGGACTTACATCCTCGGCATGGAAAGAAATTCTAGAGAGACACGGGTGTCATGGCTGTTCCCTTCTGATTCCAAATGTTGCAAGAAAGTCCCATATTGAACCTCCAAGTGATGCCTCTGTACTCAGGCTCCACTGTTCAGACTCCCAAGCACATAACCTGCAAGCTGGAATCATGCCAATCGAGGAGGGAGGGGAAGAATATTTTGCAATGGCGGCAGGAACTTTCCAAGAGCTATTCCTGGAACCGAGAGTGTTGACATCGGGCTGTCAAACAGAGAGCAGGGACGGGCTCTAATTTGGAAACATTTTCATCTGTGTGCTTGACAACGGTATACAAGGTGGCAAAAGAAGTGACAGGGCCTCAGATTGGGTACTGAGCAGAGTCGGGCTCATTGATAGTTCTGTTACTAAAATAACGTCACAGAGCAAAGGTGATACCGGGTAGTAGCTGCTGGAGTTCAAGTCTCAGCTCATTCCCTTACTAGCCACATGGCTTTGAGTATGGGAGATAGTATGTATCTAAACTTTCTCATCTATAAAGTAAGTGAAATAATAATTCCTGTCTCCTAGAGTACTTCGAAGTTTTATTCAAGTTCATACATATATAATGTGCTTTCAACAATGTAAGTGATAGCTATTATTATAATTATTTTTAATGGCCTACCCCACCTAATAGCTCTGTTCTAGCCACCTTAACAAAGGGGCAAAATAAGGATAGTGTAGCTGTAGATAGAAGGCTTTTCTCTATCTCACTCAGTTCCACTAGGCGAGTTTTTCTCCACCCACTGGGTCCCACTGACTAGTTCCCACAGCCACTCATGAAATAACCACTCTGAGGCTTAATATTAGCTACAATTGTTTGGTCAAAGGCTTATACTTCTTACTGACTAGCTCTAACTATAATTTAACCCATTTCTAATAGTTTGTATTTTACTATGAGGCTTGTGGCTTGCCAGTAATGTTTGGACCGCTTTCTCCTTTGGCAACTACATGGTGTCTCCTCAACTCAGCCTGCTCTCTCTCTCTCTCTCTCTCTTTCTCTCTCTCTGCTAAACCATTGACTGAAACAGCTTTATTCATCAACCAATAAAAACAACACATATTCACAGCATACAGAAGACCACCCGACATCATCATCCCCATTCTGTCTAAATAAAAGGGAAGCTTTTAACTTTAACACATTAAAACTTCATATAACACAACAGGTATCAAAGCAAGAATTACAGTTATAATATTTAGACTATTTGTTTAGGCAAAATTAAAGAAAGTTCTCTATCATCTATCTTATCTTTGTGAGTCTGAAGTTTCATTTCTAATTTATCTTTTATCATAACTAAGGAAAGCTATAACTATAAATATCTATTCCTCAACTCCATCAAAGACCTCAGAAGGATATAATATTACCTAAGTTAACAGGAAGTGCATTGTAAGCAACTTCCAAAACTCTAGAATTGACAGAGACATCTCGCTGCCTGGAGAGTCACCCAAAGTTCTTCTGTATCATTGGGGCATCCTCTAGGCCCAGAACATCTGAAAGACTTTTCAGTGAAACAGGAAATTTGCAAAACTGTCTCACCTGTATTGGCAGTTTGTCAGCCACTTTCTTCTGTGCCTGCAGAATGTCTGGCAGACTCTTTCATAAAGTAGGCACCCTGAAGAACTATCCACCTTCTTTTGGCAAGTTCATCAGTCACTTTTCTGTGTGTCCTGCATGTTCAATTTATACAGCATACTGTCAAGCAGTCAAGGCAAGAGCAGTTTCTTGTCTAAATGTCTAGCAAACTCCATAAGGAGATAATTTGATGCCCATAATCCTCTTGATGTAATTGGTGCTGTCAGGAGCAGATGTGCCTCATTGTCATGAAAAGCCCTAAGTTAACAAAACATTTTAAGTGCCATATTCTGTAGTCTTTGAAAAGTTTGAAGGATACCTATCCATGTGAAATACATTTCTATATATCTAGAAAACCTAAATAACATAACTACAAGATTGGCTATTATAGATGACTATTAATTTGTATTTTTTAATAACACATTACATTTTTAATGAGCTGTTTAAACATAATACTCTAAAAAAAAGTAGAAATATATACAGTATAACAAAATTGACCTTAAATTTGTATCAATAAACCAAAATCTATACCAATGTAAAGTATTAATTTCTGTATCATACCCCTTTCTTTTTTAGAAAGAAATTGAATGTGGCCATTAACCATTTATGCCCAATCCCTTTTAAATAAAAACAAACATTTATAAACAATCATTTTGGGAATTTGGGCGTAGTTTTCTCAAAACTGTTTCCTGCTGTTTGTTGGGCAAAGTATTTTTAGGGTTCATGGAGACCTTTTAGAGGGTCTTGTTCCATCAAATCACATTAGCCTGGAAGGAATCCACAGGTTCCATCCTCTGTGAAAACAAAAGCAGAATCTCTTTTCCAAAGTAACATATTCTTAAACTCAAATTTTGAAGCCAAAATACCTTTGTAATATATGTGTTGGTTTAGATTAGCAGGCCATGCAATAAACTATCTCTCTGTAGTTAACTCATTCACAGTCAAGAAATTCAGAGAAAACACAATAATATACATAATCCAGACCCTCTTTGTATTTTTCATCTTTGCATGGCCCTTTATAATTTTTTAGTACTCTATCCTTTAGGGATCTCAGTTTATTATCCTTAAATTACTTTTTTAATCTATGGCTCTGTCTTTTATCTTTTCTTTTTCAAACCCATGTACATTGATCAAACACACCATGACACATTTAAAGGCCTTCTGAATCTGTCCTTATAGTGTATATGTAATCATTTTCTGACCAGGAGTTTTTTTTTAATGCTAAGTAGGCATGGCTAGGACCAACGTGGCTTTGGCTGCTGGCTCCTCCCCAATCACCATGGCAGAGCCATGCTCACTACCCCAGCTCCAGGGACACAAGCTGTTCACAATCCCCATTTAAGTGCTCCATAGCAGGAAGAACTAAGAAATCATCTCTTAAAGGAACCTCACCTCTGCTCACTGTCAGAAAACAGCCTATCGGAAAAAAATGTGGCTACCAAGAAAGTGCAATTGAGTGCCATTTTTACAGTTCCAGAACCCCCTTTTTAAGCTTCTTTAGACTTTATGTGAGTGTACATTGCCGAATGTTGATTGTCTTTTGTAGACAGAAGGCTTTACTCTGTCTCACCCAGTTTCTCTCCACCCACTGGGTCCTGCTCACTAGTTCCCACACTTATGAAATAACTACTCTGAGGCTTCATATTAGTGACAATTGTTTGCTCAGTGACTTAGTCTCTCACTGGCTAACTCTAACTATAAATTAATTCATTTCTAATAGTTTATATTTTACCATGAGGCTCATGGTTTGCCAGTAATGTTTGGACAGCTTTCTCCTTTGACAGCTACATGACGTCTCCTGGATTTTGCCTACTCCTTTTCTCTATCTCTGTTCAGATTTCCCACCTAGCTGTACTCTGTTAAACCATTGGCCAAAACAGCTTTATTCATCAACCAATGAAAGCAACACATATTCACAGTATAGAGAAGACCACCTCACATCATGTAGTGTTTCCCATTCAGGTGGTTATGTCAAATGGGGAAAGAAGTGTAAGTTATCAGACTATGCGAAAGACAAAGGCACAAGGAGCTTTAAAATGAGAGAAATTAATGATTGTGTAAACTTTCCATCATATGAGATCTGGCATTGTCTCATTTTCCTCATTAAAACCTGTTAATTATTCTTCTCTATATACTATGCCTTGAAATGATACACCAAACATATGCTTGATAAGTCAAAACTTTAATTTCAGGCATTATTTAGAGAGCGGGGATAACTGCCCAACAGTAATGAAGCCATTTAAGGTGCCAAGCTCTCTCAAGTTGATAGAATTCTGCCTTGAAGGACAGCATGGCCGTGTGAATTATACAAAATACCCAGTGTGTTCATAAGCATTCTGAAGCCAATTAAATCCATCATGGATATCAAATTGAAGTGATGTGCCAGCAACTACCATTGAGCTATTTTTCTTCCCCTGGTTTGTCAGGAAATGTTCAGATACAAAGCTCAAAGCAATAATTTCCATGCCAGGCGACAACGTTCAGATTGCTAGTGTCTTATTAAGGCTGTAGCTATTTAACATGCAGTATGTACATTGAACAAGCTATTTTCAATAAAGCTCTTTTATATTATTTCTCACTTGCTTTTCCATGCTTGGGAGAGAGATAAACAGAGGAAGAATTCAAAAGAAGTTATATCTCATGGGAGTTACCTCCAAATATGTTCACATTCACCTGCATGATAAATGTTCAGGTAGGAATTCCCTAACTGAACCCCACAGAGACCACTCATTGGTCTGGACATGAGATGCTCAGTTCTGCCATTCTGTATGTGGAGCTAAAACCACTAATTCTTGCTGGAAGGCTTATAGCTAAGGCCTACACCCCCAATGGGGCTCATCTATCCCATCCCAGAGCTGCAGATAAATATAAAATGCTCCTGCAGTGGAGGACATAGGCATTGCAGTCAAACTGTGACACCTGTAAGCCATAACTCTGTGATCCCAGGAAAGTAACCCCTGAACTGCAGTTTGCTCAACTGTGAAATAGTCCTCCTGTAAACATCTACCACACAGAGAAGCTGTGAGAACGCAGAAAACACTACCTGGTAATTGATTGACAAGCTGTCTGACGAGCAGCCAGACAACTCCTGTCAACTCGGCAATCATCTCATTTCTATGAAGAAAGCCCAGACAAGGCCCGTGTGTCTTTCCTAGATGCTAGTGGAGAAGAGGAACTGAAGCATCAAATCTTTGGTCTCCAGAAAGATAACCTAACAGGAAGGAAAATCCTTGATATAAACTATGTTCCTGTTAGAAGCCACACTCCACAGGCCGGGTGATTAAAGCATGCGAAAACCAATGCCGTAACTTTTCTTTATGAATTTTCCCTCATCCAGAGGAAATGGAAGAGGAAATCCTTTTGAGGTCTGCCAAAGCATCTTCCTGAGCTAGTGGGAGATAGGAGAAGGTCTCCTGACCTTGTTACTATCTCATCCAGCCCACTCCAGCATCATACAACACAGGGGATTATGCATTCAATTTAGGAGGCAAGTTTATTATCTAAGTAGGGGAACCCCAGTAGAACTGCTGAGAATTCACCACCACGTCATAGAAATATGACCTGAAATTCACAGGCCTGACCCTGGGAAACCACAGCACTCTGGTCTACCATGGATAGGCCAAGTCAGATCCAGATGTGATGATGACAATGAATCTCATGTGCTGGGAAGGAGAACCAGGTGAATGTTGCTAAAGAGGTTTTGTCTACTTTTTTCATGTCTTTGACATCCTGATATCCCATATCCTTGCAGAGGAGAGTTAGCTCAGGGAGTCCTTGACAGCTCCCTGCATATCTCCATCTAATCCTTCCAGACATGAGGAACATCAGACAGCATGGCAATTGAATCCAAGATGTGTGGGGATGCAAAAGCACATCATCACATAGCTTTCTTTCCTTTGTTTATTTGGTATATATTCATTAGTTGTGTATCACTCTAACACATTGTGAAACAAACTTTGCAAAACTTGAGTAATGGAAAACCTTGATAGTTTTGTTGTCCTGGTCCTGTACATTGGTAATTTTGGAACCAGGACGGCGTCTCATGCACCTTTCCACCAGCAGGTAACACAGGGTACCTGTCAGCCTGAGACTGTGTCTCAAATCCAAGGTCACCTAGCTAGTTCAGAGATGAAGTCAAGGTCTGCATTATTCATCCGAAGTATTGTTGCCTCTGTCTCTTCCTGTTTTAAACACTGGGACTAAGAAAACAAAGCAGAGCCTACCAAGCATGCATTTTAAAGAGCATCTATTGTACTTGGAGGATGGAGAGAAAAGTAAATAAATATAATCAAAGGTGTTACTTAACTTACAGAAGAGGAGCAGAAAGAGTTAGCAAGAGTGGTAAGAATAGAATATCGCAAGAGAAACCCATGAGCCTTAACCTTACACATAAAAAACTACAGCAACTGAAGAAAGCTGGGAATTAGAAAGGTGATCCTCTCCAGCAAAGAGCACACCAGTTGGTTGTCCAGTGCCAAATAGTGAGTCCTGAAAACATACATATAAGTAACATTGTACAGACTGAGCAAGTTATATTCAGAAATACTCTGGATTCTGGAGAAATGGCAGGAATTTTAAGAGGACACAAAAGAAAAGAAGGGTCTAGGCATAAAGAACCTAAGAAACAGCATGAAATTCTCCAAGGAGGAAGAGAAACCTGGAGACAGAGAGCATAAGAAAGTCCAAGGTGACGCAGCCTCCTGCTGTGTAGGCTGCATTTTGTCCTGCAGGAAACCTATCAGAAAATGCTCTTATACACAAACTCAAGAGGAGAGAACATATGTTCTGTCAAGACCAAGCTTTCAACCGTGTGGGGTGAAACTGTAGAGGAGTCACGGGTAAGGAATCCTCGCCTCTGGAGCACAGGAGGTAAATGTCAGGGCTTCCCACGGTGGCAGCTGCAGTGGAGGAAAGCGGAGCAGCACCTGACAGCCAACTGAATGCGAGATGAGGAAGTGCCGCTTGAAGAAGAGGGGGCTTTGCTATTACACTGATTCTCTGGGGTAGTGGGGGAGACAGGAGCTGGTTTGGCAGGCAAAGAATGACTCATGAGTCAAATATTTTGGCTTTGAGCTGAACACACAGGAAATTGACATTAAACAGGGGGGATTTAGAGGGACTGGGAAAAGGGCTTAATCGGTAGAGTACTTGCTGCATAAACATGAGGCCCTGAGTTTGATCCCTCAGAATGTATGAAAAGCCTGGCGTGCTGGTGTGCTTCTAATCCCGGTGGCATGGGTACAGACAGGTGCAGGATTCATGGGGCTCACCAAGCAGAAAGTTTTTCCAAATTCACGTGAGAGACCTTGTCTCAAAAATCAAGACAAAGAGCAACGGAGAAAAATAGGCAAAATTTATCTTTGGACTCTGTGTGCATGAGAACATGTGTACATGTACCCACATACACATGTACATATGTACACATACATACAGAGACAAAAAGAAAATGAGGAAGGTTCTAGTCACACATAAGAAATATTGTGATTAGGCCTGAAGAGATGGCTCAGTCATTAAGAGTTTTATGATTTATGACTGGGGTGACTCTGGCAGGTCCCACAGCAGGTGGCAGGCAAACATGCTGAGAGAGAGTTTGGATGTGGAGAGTTTATTTAGTGGGTATTAGGAAGGTATGGAAGGGTAGGGATTATGGGGGGAGAGAGAAAGAGAGAGAGATAGAGGGACGGGGGCAAGAGAAGAGGAGAAAGAAAGAGACAGGGAGCTACCTCTTCGGAAGAAGAATGAACAGAGAGAGAACAAGGAAGAGAGAGAATGGAGACAAGTTTGCCTAGGTGGGGGGGGGATTGGTAGTAGGCGGAGCTTGTCTCTTAAAGGGACAGGATACCCAAGTGACAGGGCTGGCCAGCATAATTACAATTACAACAAAGAGTACTTGTGGTTCTTTCAGGGCACCTACATGGCAGCTCACAACCATCCATAATTTCAGTTACAAAAAACTTAATGCCCTCCATACGCCAGCCTGAACCTGCTGCACATACATTATACATATAGACAAAACACCCATACACATTGTGCCAGTTAGATTTATGTCAATTTGATTCAAACTAGAGACATTTTGGAAGAGGAAACCTCCATTGAGAAAAGTCCCTGGCCCCTGCCACTCCTGCCCAACCTCTAGATTGGCCTGTGGGCAAGCCTGTGGTATGATATATTTTCTTGATTGATGATTGAATCCAGGCAATTGCCAGCGGTGCAATCGCTGGGCTTGTGGTCCTAGGGACTATAATACGGCAAGTTGAATAAGTCATGAGGAACAAGCCAAAAAGCAGCATTCCTCCATGGCCTCTCCCTCCAAGTTCCTGTCTTGAGTTTCTACCTTAACTTTCCTCAGTGATAGATGACAACTCGAAACTGAAATAAACCCTTTCTTCCACAAGTTGCATTTGGGAAAGGTTTTTTATTGCAACAACAGAAACTCTCAATAACACTTCTATACCATACAATATTCATTTAAGTAAATTTGTTAAATAGAAATAATATGATTGGACCCCTGCACCCTCAGATTCCACCTCTAAAAACTCAATCAACCACGAGTCAAAACTGGAATTAGGACAAGCGTGACCTGTCTGTCAATACTCAAAACATATACATTTCATTCCATCATTTCCCCCAGCAGGGTAGTGTAACTACTGTTGAATGACACTTACATTGCTTTGGGTGTTGATATCCCCAAGAGCAGACAGAAAGTATATGGGAGAACAACCATCGCTACATGCAAACACTGTACTATTTCATTTGCACAAAATCTGCACAACACCACGTTTCTCAACATGCCAACAAGGAATGAACGAAAATTTCGTACAGCCCCTCCCATAGATACGGAGCTACAGCCAATTAGGAGTTGCTAAGGAAGAAAGGATCTGTTTTCTCCAGAGACAAGTCCCCTCATGAATTTCTCAACGCTAAGTAGTAAACCCTGGAAATGTATCAAAGGGCAACACTAACTGGACTCAGTCAATTTATATACATATACATATGTGTGGATAAGAATTATAGAAGTCAAAATTTTGAAGGGGACACAGGAATACTTGGAGGGGAAGGGAATTGAAATGATGTAAATACAGCATACCCATGTATGAAATTATCAACAGGAAAAAATGTCAGAATGTGGAAGAGGATTTGAAGGGCACCATCAATGGGTAGGTGACCGTCATTGACCTCAGCAAGGAGGGCATATAAGTGTGGAGCAGCAGCCCTGTGATTGTGTCACTACAGGGTCTGGCCAGTCCAGGTCCTCTGCTCACAGGAAGTCTCGGGGTGACCTCTTAGCTCGACAATCTGTCCATAGCGTGAATGTGGCTTCTTAGGATATGAGGAATATTCAGCTGTTACCTGGATATAATTTGAAGAGTCAGGAGTAGGTCCTTGGAAAAGCTGCTTGAGACAGCAAGAGTATTTCAGTGTGGAGAGAAATATATCCATCTGATGAAAGGTGCGGGGAGGCAGGTGGCAGGAAACTGCATCCCCTGCAGCTCCAGGAACCTCGGCATCCATTTTCTTTTATGTGGCACCACTGTCATTTTCTGACACTAGCAGTGTGACTGTTCAATGAATATTTAATCATGGCGGGCTTCTCTTCACTCCTGCTCGTTTAGTGTTCCTGGCTGGAGCCTTTCTGTAGTAATAGCTCTCATCATCCAACACCAGAACGGCACCTCTGCTCTCCATTTGGGAAGTGTGGTGCAGATTACAGTGTGGGCTCTGAGCGACAGGTGGTTGGCTAGGCCGTACAGGACAGCTCCCAAGGCACAGATTGATGGAGGCCCTGATCACCCCGGGGAAGGTCATTAAGGCCCAGACATTTGGCAGTTCCATGGAGGCACCTGTATGCTGAGCCCACTGCCAATATCCTCATCTCAATGAGGTTCACACACAGTAATTCCC
This sequence comes from Ondatra zibethicus, assembly GCA_004026605.1. NCBI lineage: Eukaryota > Metazoa > Chordata > Mammalia > Rodentia > Cricetidae > Ondatra > Ondatra zibethicus. The sequence goes on from PVIU01014756.1 coordinate 26,813, forward strand.
TGCTGCATTCAGTGATGTGCAAGAAATATCGGGGAAGAAAAGGCGTCCCCACAGTGATGGAAAAGAAGATGATTGCTGGGGGGAGGGGGAATCTTTCCCCCAATGCTATATGGGTGTGAAAGAGAACCAGAACTTTCCTCCCACAGAAAAGCAGGGATAGTTAATGACGTACAGCCAGCCCTGGCTCAGTCCTCACTGTGTGTCACTGTAACACTGGGCTACATGGATGCCTTTTGTATGTATGTGGAAATCGAGTCTTAATGTGATTAGATGAGCCACTGTGGTTCCAGGCATGATAAGCGGCATGGATGATGAAGCCTCATCTCTCCGACTCCAGGGTCAGCACGCATACTCCACAGAGTCCATGACTTCTTGCAGAGAAAGACATCAAGATCTTCAAGTGGAAGGACTCTATCCTAGCCTTTTCTTTTTCATTTGCCTCCACCTCCCGACCATTGGCCATGAGGCAAGCACAGCACCAGATACTATGCACACGTTTATTTTCTGCCATTCAGGTGCAAAGTGGGGGGGAATGATCCACAACACAACTCCATACACACTAGCTCACTTCTGTGAAAAGGGCCTTTATAAATTGAGTACAGAGATGAGCATGGTGCGTGTGCCAGGTAACAAGAAATATACAGGTGGATCAGAGGTGCTACAGGGTAGATTCGAAACAGGACATGTTGACTCCTACATGATGCTCTTTTAGTGGCTACCTGTATGCCAACTGTTTTGTATGAATTAACTCATTTAATAGTACGGGTGTGGTACATTCAAAGCTGTCACCAAGACGATCCAAAGTACTAAGGTAGGACTATGTAGAAGGACTGCACAAGTTCAGAACAGTCTTCTGGTTGAGAGCCTCTATGTACACGTAGTGTGCTAGGCTGAGGAACAACAAGAGAGAAATAGGTGAGGCCCAGCAGTGAGAGTCATGATGGGCACACATGGATACCATGCTGATTGTGGCAAAATTACAAATTAGCACTTTTGTAAGTGCTAGATCAGGAGTGCAAGATCCCAATGATGTAAGTGCTAACCTTGCCTGGAAGAAGTGAGCTGGTCCTCAGTTCTAGCGTCCTTGAGAACAACGGAGGCTAGAGAAGTAGAGCTCTTCCCTTTTGAGATCAAGGGAAATATCAGTCCGACACAATGCTGTCAGGGCACTGATGTGAAATTAAAATCAGGAACTAGTCTGTAGTTGCTTTGAAGGTGGTAGGTTGGTGGGGTTGAGTCAAAAAAGACTCAAAAGCTAATCTGGGACTACAGATCCTAGGTAGGTGCTGAGAACACAGGCCATCCAGGGGAGTTCCAAATTTGACACACTGGGTTCTCACGGCAGTAAGTATTTAACATAACAAATGCCTACCCAGCTGATCCTCAACAAATACAGGGATCTGGGGGTAGCCACAGATTCTGCCTGACCCTAGGATAGTCTGGGAACAGAGTCATCTGATGTGGGACTGCCCACTCTCCGCTAAGGCCCTGTGCAGGCCGTAATGCACAGAGACTCGCCTGCCTGCAGCTGAGTTATCTGTTGGTGATGACCATATAAAGAACACTCACAGAGGTTTTCCTTTTCATCTTCCCCTTCTTTTAGTTCCGTGAAGCATCAGAACGGCCCTGCTGAAAAGATGCAACCACATACAACAAATGACAACACAACTCACAAAATTCAGAGATCACATCTGCCCAAAGCTATGCAGGTAAAGAAAAAGAAACAATGAAAGAAAGAAATCACAGCTTTATGTCTTTTTCCATAGAATCCTTTCTTGCCACAAGCAAGCTGTGTTCAGTGCATGCTTGGTGGGTAACTAGCATGTGCCAGGGGCTAGCTACTTTAGTTTTTTAAAAAAAAATACATGTACTGGAGTGTGTGCATGTAGAAGGAGGACCTTCTGTCTATGTGTTGCTTTTATTGGTTAATGAATAAAGAAACTGCTTTGGGCCTATAGCAGAGCTATAGGGGAAGAGAGCTATGCGGGGAAAACTAAACTAAATGCTGGGAGAAGGAAGGCAGAGTCACAGAGAAGCCATATAGTCCTGCTGGAGACAGATGCCAAAACTTTAGCTGGTAAGCCACAGCCACGTGGCAATACACAGATTAATAATAATGGGTTAAATAAAGATGTAAGAGTTAGCCAGTAAGAAGCTAGAGCTAATGGGCCAATCAGTGATTTAAATAATATAGTTTCTGTGTGATCATTTCACAGCTGAACAGTCAGGAACAAACAAGTGGCCTCTCCCAACAGTGTGTGTGTGCCATGATGTGCCTATGAAGGTCAGAGGACAGCTTTAAAGGGCTGGTTATTGCCTTCCAGCATGTGGGTCCCATGGATCAAACAGGTCATCAGCCTTGGCAGCAATCACCTTTACCTACTTGAGCCATCTGACTGGCCCAGGAGATGTGATTCTTCTGAGGAACTCAGAAAGAGCAAAGAACCTGACACATTGCAGAACCTGCAGTGTAGGGTGATCGCCAGGGTGAAGTAACAGGTGCCACCGTGGGAGACCAGAAGGAACAAAGGGCTGTGTGGTAGAAAATGGGCGCTCTCCCAAAGAGCTGCCCTTTGAACTAAGAAATGCTGGTAGAAACGAGATTTCCAGGCCAGTGGACCAGGGCAAATACTAAAAGAATGGGCAAAAACTACATGGCACAGATATGATGGGGCAGCAGCTACACAGTACAGATATGATGGGCAGCAGCTACATGGTAAGATATGATGGAGCAGAAGCTACACGGTACAGATATGATGGGCAGCAGCTACACGGTAAGATATGATGGAGCAGAAGCTACACGGTACAGATATGGTGGGCAATAGCTACACGGTATAGATATGATGAGGCAATAGCTACATGGTACAGATATGAAGGCCTAACATGTTCAGGGAATATTGCTGAAGGGACACAGATCATGTAACAGATGTGGCTGCAAAGGATGGAGGAGATTGCAAGGACCGCCAGAGAGGGATCTTCAGCAAGGGGTAGGCACATACACATCTATGATTTGGTGGAAGCAGCCACATGGCATTTTGAATTAAAAAAATGGGAAAATAAATCAAGACTGGATAATCAGCCAATTTTTCAATACAAATACTGCATCTAAGAGAAACAGAAATTTTAGAGACTCGCTAATGAACACATGAGTGAAAGTAAAAGAATCCAAACCCTCTGCTTGTCAGGACTGGGCAAATGCCAGACATAGTCAAGAAATACTCTTCTTGACACGGAGACAAACACACACATGTATATAGACACACACATATACCAAACAGAAAAGAGAGCGAGTAGTGCTTACATTTCAGTGACCATTTAACTCAGACCTGTTTGGCTCCAGAAGCTGAGGAATGACTTAATATCTGCTACTTCTATAAAACACATACACACAGATAAATGGGTGTAGATTTTAAGTATAGCAATTTATTAAGCTCAGCTCTGAATTCTAAGTTTGAAGAATTATGTATGGAGATATCTTGTGGAAGGTTCAATCTTGACCTGTATCTTAAGAGCTGCTCATTTGAGACATCATCAGGAGAAAGGGGCACACTAAAATGCTCACTGAAGAAACAGTAATGGAGGAGACAAGGTAGGAGTGGCTATCAGACTGAGAGGCAGAGGAGATTTCCAAGGACCATTTAGTAACTCAAGAGGGGGAGTAGGGGAGTAACCTGGGAAAGGAGAAGACACTTCCACATCTCTGGGTAGGCTCAAGTGCCCTTTGGGGAAAGTCCTATAATGTTCTCCACAGGACAATACCTGCCAGTTCAAGGCACAGGGAGTTTGTTCAAGGTAGAATTACAAAATATCCATTCAACAATGGAGTAGCCCTAAATGGGACATCTGTATCATAACCTTTTTTCAGGGATCGGGGTTCTATGTGGAAAGGGACTGGAAAGATTTCAGGAGCCAGAGGCAAAGGATGACCCCAAGGAAACAACATCTTCTAGACACAACAGGGCAGATGCACATAGGATCTCAGAGAGACGGCCACAGCATGCACAGGACCTGTCCAGGTTCAAGTCAAACAAATTCTTAGCAAGACGGAGGGGAAACGGGCATGAATTCCCATCCCTAGTCAGTAAGCTCTTCACGATTGAGACTTGCTGAGAGAGGAAAAGTTGGTTTTCTTCAATAGAGCAGCACTAAGCATGTCATCTACACTGCAGGGCAGGCCCCGTGCACAGGGGTGGTTGGCTAACACAAAATGGACCCCATTTTGGTTTTGTCCTTCTTTTCGTTTTATTTCAGAGTAAAAACAAACAAGAAGTTAAGTGGATAGAGAATGGGGGCCAATCTGAGAGGAGTTGGGGGAGGGAAAAGAATATGATCGAAACATATTGTATGAAATAATAAAAGAAAAATAAAAACTTTGTTTCAAATGGAGTTGACAATAGGTGATAGAATTGATGATAGTTCTCCAAAATGATGGAGAAAGGGAAGAGGATGTGTTTCCCTTGCAGAAGGATTGATTCATTGTGTAAGATGAATGGAAGGTGAAGAAAGAAAGAACCCAAAAATGTTCGTTGAGGAGGCGAGAAGGGCAGCACCATACAGCTAAAAGGTGGCTTCAAATTCTTCTCAGATTTAATCACTGGTTAGCCCAATTCCAGATTCTAATTCTACCAAATAGACTACTCCAAATGTAATATGAAGTGTACTCTGCTTCAGTGGGGTAGACATCAGGCAGAACACAGTGGAGATGCCTTGCTCTGTTCCACAATATCTGGGTTCTAAATCAGGAAGATGTGAGTAGTTCCTGGTATGAACTGCCTGGGGCCTTGTCCACTCATTTGACTGATGCTGGGCTGGGGCAGGGTCAGTGTACATGGGCCTTTGCCTTCTCAAAGTAAGTTAGCATTTTAAGTGGAACCCTGTCTATAAGCAGTCCTGCTTTCCTGAAATGAAAACAGAATAAAAGCTTAGGGACTCTGTGCCAGGAATGATAGAGTGTACCACTGGAGGCAGGAGGGTCAGGATTTAAGGCCAACCTCAGCTACAAGAGTTCAAGGCCAGCCCCGGATACATAAAACACACATACACATAAGTGCGAGTTTGTGTGCAATCAAGCACACACATACACACACACACACACACACACACACACACACACACACACAAAGATTAGTCTGGGAGAAGGCACTCTAAAATTAGCTTACAAGTTGTCTTTAAACAATATGGCCTTTTTGTAGATTGTGCATTTTGATTTGAATTATTATTTCAATTATGCACTGCTCAGATAGTAAAAGGCACTTCTTTGTGTTGTGTCTTTGTTTGTTTACCTTAGATAAAGCATTCAAAAAGCAGTCTAATAAGTCTTTGGGCCTTGCCTGCTTTCAGAGCAAGTCTAAGGTGTTTCCTCCTGGGTGGAAATATAAACACCTGCCAGGCACACAGTGAGGGTTCGCACTTGGCACCAGGCTGTCCGTGGGAAGGGATTCCCACACTGTGGAACTGAACCAGACATCACATCTCTCTAGACAAAGAGAAACCCTGTGCCACAGATGGCCACATAATAGGCAGGGGCATGAAGTGGCCAGAACATTGCTGAGAATTCTACCCTGTACTTGGCATACAGAATTCTCCGTCAGAACCCCAGGCCAAGAACCAATATTACCTCTATCAACATAAATTTGACTCTGGACAGAGGTCCTTCCTCTCTTGGAAACTCACCTAGGATTTTCTTCAGCCAATCCATGCTTTCAGTATGTGATGAACAGATTGGAAAAGAAGGAAGGCTCCTGAAGAACAAAGAAAATTGGAGGTTTTTGCTAATTTAAATGGAAATAGGAGGATCTTAATATTATTTTGAAACTTCTAAATCCAGAGTTTGCTTCTGATTAAGCACAATCAAAATATAAGTTCAAAATAACGAGCCTGTTCTAAAGCTGTACTTGGCCTTCTTCATAGGCATGGGCTTCTATCTTCCCTGAGCTTTCACTGCCTTCCTCTGGCAGCCCCAAGTCAGGTAGGGTCAATGAGTGTCAACGCCGCCAAGTTCACCAGTTCACCCAGAACATATGTGTGCTTATGCTAAAGAAAGTGTTGTTCAGATGAAGGGGCTGGAGTCCAATTAGCTGAGTGGCTTGGACAAGTCCCCATTTAATCGCTTGTCAGTTGTGAAGAAGACAAGGAGCTGGCTAGACATCCTTGAGACTCCTCCATCCCTGAAGCTTGTGTTTCTCAAGTTGTGGATGCAAACACATCACCTGTTGCTTCAGAGCAGCCCTTTGTCTGCCATCAGACAGCCGCACACCCACAAGTTATCCAACAAGAGGCACACATTCCCACCTCTGTGCACATCCTGAGCCACACCCAGCACGCAGCAAATGGCCCCACATCACCCTCCAGCCCCCGCCCCCATGCCAGTTCACCACCTAGGAGAAACCGTCTACAGTATCATCCGACCCAGCATCACACCAGGCGTTTGCTTCTCTGGACCCTTCAAAACAGGATGGAAATTCATCCTGTTCAAGGAAGCATCCCTCTTATAAAAAGGGGCTTTAAAGTTATTTCCCCTCTTGTCTCCCACTGTCTGAAATTTAACCTTACTGGGTGGAATTTCTTATTTATCTGAATGCTTTTCCTCCCAGGCTGTAAATTCCACAAAGGAAAAAGCTGTGTGTGGTTTTATTGAGTGTTTCGGGTCAGCAACCAGCATATAGGTAGGGCCTGGTGTCTGTGTCTTTCCTCCAGGGCCACTCTAGTAGTAGATTAAAGACAGTCACATGTTATCTGATACATTTCCCACATCTCCTCCTTCTCGGCAGCCAGGCGCTATTTGTATTGTTCTTAGTTTGTCTGAGAAAACCAAGAGTCTGAGATTTGATGTTTCAAGACACTCAGTAAACAGATGTCAAAAGAAGTCATGTCTAACTCAAAAGTTCAAGCACTTTTTCTTCAAGGAAGTGTCTTTCTTCCTAAACAAAGTTACCACAAGTGTATATATGTATGCATTTTAACCATGTAATTTTCATGTTCTTGTTCTTGGAATATAAATGTTAGAAGTGAGCTCAGTAATGCAACCATGCACTATCTATACTTACTTTTTTTCAGAACCATGAAACACTGTAGGATTGATAATCAACTCAAGATATCACAAGCTATTGCCAAGGTTATTGGTTAATCTCTACAACCTGAATGTAAGGCCTCATTGCTGAAGACACATCTTACTTAGGCCATTGAACAAAGAGGAATCGAGCTGCTGCCCAACTAGAAGTTTGCATTCATGGTGACTTGCATTCATGGTACTGTAAGATGCTTTCCACACTACCAGAAGGAAAAGGAATCATAAATGCCACCCAGCTACAAACCCTGTGATCTGCAACAGAGACTTCTCTGCAAGGTATACTGGTATAAGAGCTGCACAAATGTTATGGGAGTAACCACCACTTATTGATTGGTTTTAAGACCCATTCCATAACCTATACCTGATACTGATAGAGTGGCCAAGAACCTGAGACTAGATAGGTCATGGATTCTAGAAGAAAACCTCCTAAATTCTTCTAAATGAGTATGGCAATGAGACTCCTAGTGACATATTGCTGTACCCATGTCAGAGTCCCTCTTCATCACGCAAGCATCATCAGAGAAGCTTCCTGATACGGTAGATGGCACTTAGCACACAGACCCACAACTGGACAGTTTCCAGAGGGTGAGAGACTTTGAGAGCATTTGGCCCTAACTAAGATGCTTTTATCAAACCCATCTTTCCAAGGCTCAGGGATCTATGTATAAGAGCAAGGAAAGATTATCATCCGGACACAACCAAAGCGATGCATGTATGGACTCACAGAGACAGTATTGACATATACAGGACCTGCACAGATTCCAATCCAAGTCTAAACACTGAAGGGGGGTAAACATAGGGTCCCACCCCTAGTTAAGAAGTTATTTGCAGTTATGACCTACTGGGGAGAAACAAAAAGTTTTCTCCAATAGAGTATCACTGGGTATTTCAACCACCTAAGGCAGACCCCACAATCAGGAGCAGTTGGCCAACACAAAAGAAGTACCATGATTTTTGTGCACTTTTTTTATTTTGATTTTTCTGTCTTGTTGGCAGATTAATTGTTAGTTTTGACCTTTGTTTTTTGTTTGTTTCTTCTTTTAAGAGAGACAGTGAGAAAGAAAGAGATGAAAAGACAGAAAGAGACAGACACACCGGAAGATAGAGGGATAGAGAAAGAATATGAAGTTGGTTGGATAGGGAGGTGGGAAGGATCTGCAAGGACTTTGAGAAGGGAAAAGAGTATAATCAAAACATGTAAAAGAATTTTTAATAAAATAATTTTTCAGTGGTGGCACATGCCTTTAATCCCAGCACTCGGTAAGCAGAGGCAGATGGATCTCTGTGAGTTTGAGGCCAGCCTGGTCTACAAGAGCTAGTTCCAGGACAGGCACCAAAGCTACACAGAGGAATCCTGCCTCAAAAAACAAAACAAAACAAAAAAGATATTTTAAGAGTTGTTCCTGGGAAGGAGAGAAGAAGTCAATACAGAGGGCGAAGGTGGGGGAAGAAACAAGTAACATTAAGAATGTTTGACGAAGCCGTAAGGTGGAGGAATAATGATCAGTCATAAGTTTACTACCTTAGAGATTTGGGGCACTCGGTCCTAAATGGGATTTCTTTATCAAGCCCCCCCCCCCACCAACTCCAGGAATAAATGTGGAAGAAGAGGAGAAAAAGTGTGTAAGAGACCTATGTAAATGGGATATATAGACAAGCCATCTGTTAATGATATTTCTAAGACGGTGCCAAATAGTCTGGGTGTGAGCTGAGGCTGATGGGAGGCAGCACTCATGGGCACCTCTGCCTATATCATTGGCCAATGGAGGCTGGAGCTGCATGAATGGTAAAAACGCCAATATCTTTAGCTCCCTTCCAGTCTCAATAATCTGAAGACAAGGGTTTTGGAAGACTGGATCATAAAGGGAGAAAAGAAGACAGAATAAGGTAGACAAACTGCAGCCTAAGGTTGGGTCTGGCCTGCTGCCCACCTTGGTACTATCCACAAATAAAGGATGATTATCATATTATTAAACAGCTGAAAAGCTATAAGTGTGATGTATATGAGCATAAGACATAGAAATTTCAGTACTTATCAGTCAAATGCTTTTTGGAAAATAGCTGAGTTCATCTATTTATTTCCTCTATGATTAATCTGTATATCCCTTTATACAGATAAGAAATTTTGGTCCAGAGAGATTAAATCAATCAATCATCTCAAAATGATCATTTGAAAGGTTCAAACTCCGATCTGTCAGATCTACCTGCCAATAAACACTACCACTCTTCAAGGCAACATCTGGCTGGAAGCTTCTGTCTGTCTGAAGCAGAAATGGCTAATTGAGACTCATAACTGGTTAGCATGCTGAGAATAAGTCATTGTTGAGTACTTAGTCTTAAGCATGGCATCCCTATCCTCCCCCCGAAGCTCAGGGAACATTGGGGGGGCAGAATGTAAGAGCACAGGTGTTGTGAGACACTGATGTTTCCAACTGAGGGCATGGTGGTTACACCCAGCAGCAGTGGCTACCTGCAGATCCCATCAACAATCCATCTGGGCAGTGGTGAGGCAAGCTTTTAATCCCAGCACTCGGGAGGCAGAGACAGGCAGATCTCTGTGAGTTCGAGACCAGCCTGGTCTACAGAGAGAATTCCAGGACAGCCAAAGCAGTTACACCGAAAATCCGTCTCGAAAAAGAAATGAAAAGAAAGAAGGAAAAGGCAATCCATGTGCCTGGCGAAAGGGCTTCTGAGGACCAACCACTCCCTGAGGAGGGCTCGAAAGTTAATGATTGCTGGGAGAGTTGGAGGCACATTCCTCAGTGCTGTTGCCCCTGGTAAGTTGTCCATGATCAAATAAATGACCTCCCACCAATGCTCATGAAAGAAACCCTAATGAAACTCAGTGAATCACACAGAGAAGGGGAGGAGGGGGGATGAGAGAGACTTATAGGGAAAAAGAAGGGATTTGATTTGGATAGGGGAAAGATAAAAGAGGAGAATGGGGAGATTATGATCAAAATATATATGAGTCAAATTGTGAAAAAAATACATTTTTAAAAGAGAAATGGAAATTAATTCAATGATATTCAAATCTGCATAGTCTTTCCATTAGTCAGCATCTTTGATATTTAAAATGCTTTTGCAGTATACTTTGGTATTGAAAAGAAAGGGCTGGGTATTTTTTACATAGAAAGGCACAGAAATACCTCAGAGTGTTTCACAGTACAGGTTTCCTACTAAGATTCTGGAACAACTAAACTTGACATAAATCAATCTATCTACCATCTGTGTGCTCCTCAATCGCTCACTTGGTACTTCTCCCATGTGTCGGGTGAAATACTGAAATATTAGGTCATGTTTTTCCTTACTTGTTCATAAGTACATAAGTACTGAGACCAAATTACAACCTGAAAAAGTAAAGGAAATTTTATTCTCCATAACCAGATGCCTGTTATTGTCAGCAGCAGCCATTCTAACCCACCAGGAACCTAAAAGGGAGATAAAATAAATTTCAGTGATAATTCATACAAAAAATGACCAGTTTTCAAGTTTCTTGGGCCAAGCATTAATTAGCTATTAGCTACTTTATTGTACAAAAAAAAATTAAGCAAGGTAAAAGCATTGGAGGCAGAGGTCATGTACTGGCCAGGTGAGTTCTGGGTGTTGTAGTTCTCAGATGGCCTGGACCACTCTAGAGACCTTGGTTGGGATCAGAGGTTAAATCAAAGCTTAAGATACCTAGCTTTATCCTCCCACAGAGTTCCAGAATTAAAGTTTGTTTCTACAATAGAATTATAATTATGAAATAAATTGCATGTGTGAAAATGTGATTTGCTTTGGGGAAAAAAAGCTGCCATTATAATGACCCAAATTTGAAACTTGATATTTGTATTTAAAATCTGAGTCCTATTTTAAAACTTCATCTTTGCCAGCTACATCTACATTTACTTTCTCTTTTCTAACCAGAGGACACATGGCAGCACAGGGAAAAGAACCATGTGCGCATGTCACCAGAGAGGGATGGGATGTCCGTTGTGCATTGGAATCTCTGCCTCATTATGGTCCTGAAAGACAAGAGTAAGCCATTCCCACTCTGCTTATGACTATGAAAACTGCAATTTCTCACAACTAGAGAAAAACAAGAGCCAGGGGTCTTCCCATTTGGAAAGAGTTGCATGAGGTAATCACAGAAGGACTCCTTTCTCCCAGACCTAGTGGCGTTCCCTTAGCCTGGCTGATATGGCCAAACACCTAGGTCCCAGGCAGAATCTCTTCTCTCTAGCTCTCATAGCTAAAAGCAGGTCATTGGTGGGAAGCCGCCACCTTGGGGAGTTTACAGATACAGATAAACTTGCGGGGCAATAACAGTCAGATGGCCTGGGTCCTTCAATAGTGTTAAATGCCTTTCACAAATGGCTTTTTGATGCAGGCTCAACAAGCTGATAATAGAAGCCTTAACAACCTGGGCAGGGCCCTTTTCATCTTCCTCAGCACACTCATCCCAGGATGAAATGGGCCGCAGGGAAGGGTTTGCAGGTCTATTCTCAACTCCAAAGCTTCCCCCGAAAGATAACCCCATGCCTTATGCAAAGTTATGACAGGAAGCTTCGCCAGGCCTGTGTGATAAGCTCTCCAAGAACAGTGCCAGGGACTGACAATTGTTTGGCAAAGGGGTGGTGTCCACTGCTTCGAGTATGACTTTGGACCAAAGAGCTGTAACAGACATCCAGGGCTTAGGCCCAGGAACACACTCTATCTGGCGTTAGGGCCTAACTGAGATTGTTTCAAGAAGGAAATCAATGCAACTAAACTGGGCAGGTGACAACCCTGGACGCATATCAAAGGGTGGAGAGAGCCCTGTTGAACCGCTGCACTTCAGTTTCTGGTGGAGGGGAGGGTGGCACTAATACTACTTCCGTGGCACTGTACCTGGCCTTCCACTGTGCTGCCTCCAGTTCTGCAGACTCTGGGAACCAAGGACTCCCTGCGCCTTCCAGTCCTCTCAGGAAAAGAGCCCACCGTCCATTCCCCACACAAGCTTAGGGAAGCCAGTTTCTTCCCTCTTGGAGCAGTCATTACACTGGTCCCCAGCTCATTATTACAAGGTGGTCACAGTAATTATGTAAATCTCCCAGGCCGCTCCTACAAGGCTATTCAAGATGCCTTCTAGCATTTTATTCTATATTCTAAGAATATCAAACTTGTAGGAGTTTCCGCACCTGAAAAACATGCTCTCTTACAGTCCCTAGCCTGGTTCTCTCTTCAAAAGTCTGTTTATCCATTTGGTCTCCTGTCTAGACTCTGCTACTCCCCATCACTTGGCTCACCCATCACCCTTAAACTGGCTTTTGCCTCAAAACTTCTAGATGAGTGACTGGCCCTCTTCTGTGTTCTCACAGTGTCCTCTCTCAGCCCACCCAATTCCCTCTCGCCTTCTCTGTCCCTCTGTCTCTCACCCCCACTTCCACATGTCTTTCACACTAAGTTGTCTATAAGTCTTAAGCACCGGCCATCCGAGGGATGCCAGAAACAGTGGAAACAAGGCAGTCCTCTCCCCCTGCTCTCTGAATGCTCATTTTCAGGAATACTTAGCAAGAAATCATACACTGAGACATTTTTAATAAATATATTTCATCATCTTAAAAGCTTTAAGAATTTTAAATTGGCGAATAATACTTGTACATATGATGTGTTTGTGGGGTACATTGTACTGCTCAATGCATAGGCTTTAACTCACTTGTTGAGAGAAGCTGTCAAACATGAAAATTCTCTCCAAGGAAAACAAAAATAAAGGAAAGAAGTAGACAATAAAAATTATTTTCAAGTATGTCCAATGAAGCCAGGAGTACATGTTTTCTCTTTGGTTTCTGTATACCCACTTTGTTAAAAATACAGCACAGTCTTCATTTAAAATGTGTGACTGTATTCCTCGTGTACACTTTGCATACTCATTCTTATATCTAACAGTATTTTGTTAAATTCTGTATTCTGTATCTTAAATATTGAAGAAGTTCTGAGGGGACAGCCACTTAAATATTACATACAAAGTAGAGATGTTCTCTCTCTCTCTCTCTCTCTCTCACTCATGTGCAAACTTTCCCAAATAAGTCTCAGTCCTAAGCTAGGGGACCTGAGAGAGACCCAGTGATGCACACATAAAGTTCAGAACTGCAGTAAGGAATATTGTGAGGGCCTTAAGGGAATCTGGCTGGAGTGGGGTTTGTTCACTCATGATAACATATGTCCAATGACTGACATACACACAGGCTCTATCTTACACAGAGTCAAAATTCAGCCCGGCCTGCCAGCCTACTACTGTACAAAACAAAGATACAGAGAGATTGATGGATATAGAGGATATATAAGAATTTGTTCAAAACCACCTCACCTAGAAAGGGTAGACAATAGTGCACCAGTGCTTTGAAGGGAAAAGTGGGAACAGGGGACTTTAACTGGTGAAGAAGGAGATAGAAAAATACAGGGGTAGGGGGAAGAAAAACAAAACCAAACAGAAATATTATCTCTCATACCCAGGCCATTCTGAAAATTTTTTTTGTGATCTCACTCAGAAACAAGTTATTTTGAGGCTACTAGGAGCCTCCCTGAGGGGAGAATGAGATGCAGGGTCAGAGCGTCTAACATTTTTTGGAAGTCCAAGTATAAATTCACAGCCTTGGAGGGAAGGCACTGGCACTATTTGAACACCCTGTTTGCTTGGCCTCCTTGCTCCAGTCCTGTCTTTACGAGCATCTTGCTTCAGAATTTAAAATTTGGGTACTTTCTGCTGAGTCGACCTTGTAAAGTTGTAGACCAAGGGCATTTTATTACAGTTTATTTTATAATTCTGATAAGGGATTCTCAGCTAAGTTGGTGGATTCCAACACATTGATTATGTCAAGCTTCATCTATGAGGTTGTGGAGGAGCAGCACCTACCCTAAATGGGAACCTCAGCATAGGCAGCCGCTGAACTCATTCAACACCTTGACCGTGTGCGATGATGAAGACTTTCAGATAGGCTTATGTATTCCACATCAAGCCTATGGAATAACTCTGTAACCTTGACTGGGTGACTTAAAATATCTTCCACTCATCTTTCTCACTGTTGAAATGGAGTGTTGTCCCAGTGACCGGCTTGGCAGCTCCTGAACTCCATAATCCCTTCTCCCTGGCACAAAGCTAAATGAGTTATCTCTCTTCTCTCATCCTCGCTTGCACTGGCTGGAACTAAATATTGTCCAACCCAATGTGGGAAGAAGCCTCAGTGCCTCTTCCAATTCTGGCTCATGCAGCCTCCTTCACTACTTTCTCTTACCCCCTGGCCTGCTGGCAGAAGCCACGTTGACTCTAGACTGGAATCTCAGAAGGCCATGAGCAGAGAGGGCTTATCTTGAACCTGCTTCTCTGCCAGAAGAAATTGAGATGAGAATTAGAGAGGACATGGGCTGCTGAAGGGATCTCAGGACAAATAGCAAATGAAGACAAGGGAGGGCATTTAACAGGGATGTGACCTCAGACTGGAGTTAGATTGATCGGGTGGACATCCCTGAAGCAAGAATTGCACTATAGATCCAGCTGAGTGGTGGAAGTTAGCACTGGTATTTTGTTCAGTCACTGACTAAGGGCGACCACCAAGACCCCATGAAGACTTGGCAGTATGATCTGGGAAAACCCTTAAGACATCTTGCATTTTTGTTCTACGGTTTGAAGAAGGAAATGCTGACACCATCCCTCAGGCTTGAAAGCAAGATTCCATACAGGCCTCGATAACACCATACCTGGCCTTAATTGGTGTTCTTATGTTAATGCTTCTTCCCCACATCCCTCTCTGGCACATCTAACCTCAGGACCCCCTTGGTTAACAACAAAAGTTCCCAAATTCTGACCTTCTTAAACTACACCCATTCTCCCAACATATTTCCCCAAACTAGAACCTGAGATAGTTACTATTCTTCATCAATAGCCCTTCTCTTCCCATCATCCCCTTCACAGCCAGGGCTTCTGTACCTCTCCCTCTTACTTAGAAGTTCGGGGAAGTATTTATAGGTCAGACACAAAGTACGTTCCTGTCCTCTGATGGCTGGCCTTATTTTTAGCAGTCTTCCAGGCTCCCTGCGCCTCTCCTGAGAACCTTGGCTGCCATCCGTGTCAACAGGAGCAGAGACATGCCTGGATACAAATAATGTACAAACTTTGTGCCCCTTTCACATAAATATTTGCAGCTCACAACCAACACGCCCCCAAATCCAGCCTTCTCCCTGTGAACCTGTTTCTTCTTCTACACTTCCCAAGCCCTTTCTTTTCTGGTTTTGATTCACTGCCAGGAACAATTATTTCCATTTCCTCGTAAACCCGCAGCAAGAAGCTGCCCTCTCCAAATACAGAGACACTGGGGTGAAACCATATTAGGCAATCAGCTGCACTACTCTCCTGGAGAACAATAGAAAACTGGGAGAAGGAGAGAAAACATATACTTACACATGCACATTCACACACATACACTCATATCACACACGTGTTTACATACACACACACATACTCATACAGGTGCACATAAACCCATACATACACACACACACACACACACACGAAAAGAACATAAAATATTAAGGCAAAAACTGTAACTAAGAACCTAGAACTGTGTTATATAAGACCCATCAACTCCAATAGAATGACTGACATTGTTGAGATCCAAGCACACAGCCCCAGCTCTGCTGTCTTGCTTGTGTTATTATCATCCAGCATAGGATAGTATGTCAGCCTTGGCTTGGTGACCGTGTCAGACTTGGTGCAAATCTCTTGGTCAAGTTATTCAACTTGCCAGGGCTTGTTTCCTTGTCTGAACACTGAGTTGTGAGTGATGCCCTCTTGAACCAGAGACCTGAGTATTCACTGAGGTCTCCTGCAAAGGTGCACATCGCCTCGCTCTGCCTAGCCTACCATCGACATGCATGAGGAATTGTTGTTATTTTCACTTCTCATGTTCATCTGCACAGCAACAAGACACACACCCTCCCCAGGACAGAGAGGCTCTAATTTACAGGTGGGTTTCATATTTCCAGACAGCTGCTGCACGTTGTACTGAAACAGCCACACCATGCTGACTGAAGAAGAGATGGATAGACCACGCCTCCAGAGTAAGTCAGCTTGACAACCCTCCATCGCCTGCTCCAGGCCTGTCCCTTCCCTGTCCCAGCCATGGACTTCCTGTGCTGCCTCACTTATAAATTGTCTGGGAGAGATGAGCAATATATATGTATTTCAAATATATATTTTATATGTATTTCATATATGTAATACATTTCATATATGGGGGTCTTTATTTTACTGGCATATATTTATTGAACATAGTACTGAGTTTCACATGGATAATATCATAGTAAGTTACTGCACTTTGAGCATATTGCCCCTGACACACACCTCTCTTTTCCCCCCCCCCCCCCGCAGGAGTCTCCTTTCCAGAATGCTGTTGTTTGTTTACAGTACTGGGGTGGAACCTGAGTCTTCTTCCAGAAGAAAAATAAAGTAGAACTTCATTCGATAAATAAGGAATGAAAGACACCCCCCCATCCAAAACAAAAACACCTAGGCAGAGGACCTGAGAAGCTACTGAGTTGGAAGCATTAACATAGCAGGAAATTGTGGGTAGCAGGTACCACGGAATGGTTTAGAGCAATGGACCAGGGAAGCCAGATGAACCAGGCTGAGGGAACCTCGAGGGCAGTTCACCCTGTGCTGAGACAGCTGTGAATGCGGGGATTTAAACAGAGGAGTGATGTGGCCAGATTTACATGGTAGAAGCAAGGACAGCACTCATGCACAGAAGAGCTCATGAGACACTCAGTCATGTACTGTACTCCATCCTAACAGTCTTGCTCCTGCCAGCACTTGTCACAAGTGGTTACCTCCCTTCTTCTGAATTCTGAGGCACAGCAGGAGCCCAGTGCTCCTCTCTTTCCCCTACCTGGTTTCTCACTAACCTCCAGAGAATTTGTATACACTGAAACCCCCAATGCTGATAATTTGTGTAAGCATTGTTGCTCAACAGTCTAAACCCTTTGTAGCCATACTAATCGATATAGCCAATTTCTGATTCGTGTTAAGATTACCATAGATGGGACGAGCTATCTAATAGAGATATAGGTAGGGAGTAACATGTAAGGGGCTGAATTGAAGATATAGCTAAGTGGCCAAGGGCTTGCCTAAAAAGCACAAGATCATAGGTCCCATCCTTTAGCCCACAGAAAAGGGAGTATGTACTGGCATCATTTTGCAGGCCACTGAGTCTTAGCCTCCTTTAGCAGATGCTTCCAGGGCATCTACGCAAACCTGTGCTAGGCACCTCTTCACATGCACAGGTTCATTTTCCACTCCTTTTCTTCACTGTGCCTGGACCCCAGTAGCAACAGCAGAGACGCAATGGGAGATTGGCTCATGAAGAACCTAAGAGAACTGGCTTTGACTTGACCAACCTGGGTCTGTGTTGCTCCTCTTGATAAGCATGATCTTAGGAAAATATTCCATGCTCCTTGGTCTCTGTTTCTATGTCTGAGATGGAGAATGCAAGACATTTCTCGTAAGTGGACTGAAGCAATTTGACTCAATAAAATCTGTTTCTTTTTATAAGACAGGGTTTCTCTTGGCTATCCTGGAACTCACCCTGTAAACCAGGCTGGCCTTGAACTCACAGAGATCTGTCTGCCTTTGCCTCCCGAGGGCTGGGATTAAAGACATGTGCCACCACTGACCGCCCTGCTTCAATAACATCTTAAAGCACAGTATTTGGCATACTGTGAGGATTAAATCCATGAAGGTTAAAAAATTAAAAGTAAAGCTCTTCTTCAGCTGTAAGTAAGAGTTTGAAATTCCTGGAAAAGATGAACATTGCTGCAGATTATCAAGCAACCCAGCAGGTCTACCCCTGGATGTATAACCCAGAGAAAGAAAAACCCATGTGCATATAAAACACGGGTACGTATGAGTTCACAAAAGCACCTCTGCAAACATCTGTGACCTGAATGCATATCAATGAACATTTCTGAGCCTTACAAAAGACTGAAATACTGATATATGCTACTGTTAGGTCTTAAACTCAGGACAAACAGCTAACTAGGGTGCCTATTAAGATACCAAAGCTGATGCTAGCTGCTAGGTTCTCCTAGCATCCCTCAGTCCCTGCCTGTTACAGTCCTCCTGGCTGGCATTCCCAGCCCCATACACTGAACTCTCCAGCCCAGGGGCTGGGCTGCCCCTTCCCTCAATTCCTCTGGCCCCTTTATAATTCGAGTCATTTTGGCCACACTGGTCTCTTGTCCCAGGAGCACTGTTCACTGCCTTGGTTGTTGCTCCTCTTGTGCTCTCCCTCCCCATTTCTCCTCACGTGACCTTGCACAGCCTGGCCATGTTAACTCTGGACTCTCCCCCACATCTCTGCCTCTGCCCATTTTCTCCATTAAATCGCTAATGAAAGCCTCAGCCTTTTAGAAGCAGCCATGCCGTCCTTCTCATTTCTTTGTCTTCCATTCAGCTACAGCACAGATTAACCTCACAACACAACGACAAAAGCCAATTGCAAAAGACCACAGACTGCAGATTCCATTTTCATAAATTGTCCAGAACAGGTTATAGAGAAGAGAAGACTGGGAAAACACAGACGGGAGAGAAAGGAAAGGGAGAGTTGTCATGAATACAAGCAAGGTTTTCATTTGGAAAGATGAAAACATTCTAGATGGAGAGAATGACAGCTTAGCATTATGAACACACAAAAGTCATTGGATTGATTACTACAAAATTGTTCGTTTCATATTACATGAATTTACTTTCAGTATCTTAAATCAAGCTTCGCCTTTGGATCATGCATTTTCTGGTCATGAGTCAGTTGTGTTAATGAGGTTGATTTAAAATTTGAAATTAGCTGTAGAAAACACAGTATGAGGCTGGGGAGCTGGGTAAATGGATAAAGAGTTTATTGTACAAGTGTGAGGATCAGAGTTCTGGTCCCCAGAACCCACGAAAAAACAGATGTTGTAGTGTACATCTGTAATCCGAGCAATCTATGACAAGACAGGGGATAAAAACAGGAGAATCCTGGAAGCTCACTGGGCAGCTAAGCCTGGCTTACAGACTGGCAAACTGCAAGAAGTCAGCCCTAAACAAGGGGGGAGGTAAGGACTGACACCGAGGTTGTTCTCCAACTTCCACATATATAATATACATGATATATACATTATATATGTAATATATATATATATATGATGAGCACATGCTCATCCCCAGCTCACACAAAAGCACCACGAACACATGCATACAGGCTACACACACACATACATAGTTTAAGCAACAGAAATCACAGTGCCAGGCCGGGCTCTTGAGTCTGTACAGTCCTCAGGTACCAGTAGAAAGGCAGTAGACAATGCCTGTCCCTGTGGAGCTCCAGGACAGATAACAGTGAATCTCTACTGTGTCACTCCCTAAGCCTCAGCAATGAACTAACGCTAAGGAACAGGTCCAGCCTTGGAGTGAAGACGAGGGTCAAAGGGGGGTGGAATTCCTTTTGTAAGGCAAATTATCAAAATCTGGGTAACCCCCCCCCCAGCAACAGACTGGATTCTCCCACAGATTCAGAAGCCAAATGCCTAAACACAGAGTAAAGCAGGGGCATGGCCCTTTCTTTAATACCTTGAGGTAAATAGGGACGCCCCCTGGCCCCCTCCAGTCTCTGAGGACTTGGGCCTTCCCTGGCTTCAATCTTCATATCTGTGCTCATGTGACTCCTCTTCTGTCTTGAATCTCCCTCTACCTTGTTTCTGAAAGCTCATTTATCATTGCATTCGGGTCTCCCTGAGGAATCTGACCTTGGCCTTCATTGCATCTGCAAAGACCGCTTTCCAACAGAAGGTCACATCACAAGCTCCAGAAATCAGGACATGAACATATCTTTAAAGGGACAGTTATTCAACACATTGCTAAGGATAACCTGGGTAAACTGCTTTGGGACACTTAAATGTCAAGTAGCTCATGTTGGTCACGGTCATCATAGTCACTGTGTTTGTGTAATAAAGCCATGCCTCAGTCTCTCTCTGTAGTGTAGAGTTGCTTTGGTTTCCCCCGCTTCAGTAGCTCCTTCTTGCCACAGCAGCGGGCTCTTCCTCAAGAGAAAGAGGGGGTTTCTCCTAGTGTTCTGTTCTCTGGTCCTCAGTCTCAACTGGATTCCCAGCTTTCTCAACACCACCACCAGCTACTTGAAACTTTCATTCCTGGAACCTACACATTATTCTGAAATAAGCTCTGGGATTCTCTTTCTACTGTAGCCCTTGGAAGCCTTCTCCGAGGCTAGACCACCCAGACACCTTTCTTGAGCAGATACTCTTCAGTGACCTCTACCCTTTTCTGTCCATATTTAGTTCCTTGTTAGAGTTGGAGGACCAGCATTCATCCATCCTCACCTAGGAAGTATGCATAGATAAAAGGTCAGGCACCATCTTCATAAGAATAAGTCTGAATTCACGGGGAGTGATTTTTCTAAGTGTTTCAGATGATGCCAATAAACAGTCAAACTAAACATTATCATTGTAGGAACAAGTACTATGGAGGACATCATCCCACCCCAAAATGCCTGAAATCACAAGATTACCCACAGAGCCCAATTCCCCTAGCAGACATTATGATTCATATGTAGTGGAGAATCCTAGAACAAAAAGCATTCCAGAAATGGAGCTGGGTATAGTAGTGCATGGTTTAATCCCAGCTCTTGGGAAACAAAGGCAAGTGACTCTATGAGTTCAAGGCCAGCCTGTATTACATCGTGAGCTCCAGGCCAGCCAAGGCTACATGCATAGTAAGACCCTGTCTCCAAAAAAAAGAAAAGAAAAAAAACAATAAAATTCCAGAAAAGGACTAAATTTGGGTGACAGGCTTAGAATAAAATCCTGTCTCTTAATAAACTATGTGTCCTTTACTATATCCCTTCACCTCCCTGAAACTCTGCCTCTTATGTTGGGAATGCTCTAGTAATAATACTACCCTCATGGTACCAATATGCAGAAGAAATGAGCGTTAGTGGCTGTCCTAGAAGATCAAAGTCTCTTCTCACCCCTACCTGGAATTTACAAAACATTTAAATCTATTTCCAGATGCCAGAATTATGACTCCTCAGCCCTAGAGAAGGATTGATTGTTCCATTTGGAGTCTTTACTGTATGTTCACAAGATTAGAGTCAATTCCAGAACTCCACTCCCAGGTGATTAAAATGAGGTGGGAGAGCTGTGGACCTGGTGGCAGTGGCTTCGGGCCAGTTAGTCGTAATTTGCCTAGGTGGGTCCAGGCTGTGGTACATAGTGATCTGGCCATCTGACAATCGGCAAAGGTTTACAGTTAGAGGCGTCCTGGGCAGTGAGCAGCAAGGTAGAAAAAAAAAACCCTCTCTTTCTTGCCAAAGTGAAGAGCCAGGAGGCCTGACATTCAGGCTGCGAGGTCTTCCTGACAACCTGAGGTCTGCTCAGCTGTCCCTATGAAGAAAGCTCTTTCGTGTTACTGGAAACCAGAACCCAGCAAGCTGGGACGCCAAGAACTCAGGTTTTGCAAATGGTCTCAATGTTCTCCGCCCTCCAGAATGCTCTATGGATTCCTTTACCCAAATTCACCCATGCAGCCTTTACACTCACAAGTCCTACCCCCAACTCCTTTTTTAATTAGTTAATATTTTTGTGTGGATGCCAGGATTTGAACCTAGACCCTCACATAGGCAGGGCGAGTGCTTTACTGGACCATTATCCCGACTTTCTTTTTAGCTTTCCTTTTGAGGAAAGTTGCTCACTAAGTTGCTCTCACTGGCCTTGCAATCTTCCTGTCTGCTGAGCATTTGGGGTTACAGACGTGCACCACCTAGCTCCACTTCTTCCTTCCTTTCTAATGGCACCTTGCAAATATCATAGTCACATCCCCCACGCCCCGGGAGACCATAAAGCTGGCATCTCTCATCTACCTCTTCTTCCACATCTCTTTTCTGCCACCCAGTAGACTACCTGCCATACTCCTTTGTTGATTCAGTTATTTATAGAGTACCTGCTGTTTGCCAAACCAAGGTACCTCACCCTCCATGCTTTCTGAATTCTTGCAGCCTTGCACGTGGAAGACAATCCATCAAGCGAGTACTGAAGGGAATTAAACTTACCCACCATTCATCTGATAGACTGCTGTGTGAATAACACATTAGCAGAGTCCAGTGGCCAGCACAGCCTCAGATGCTCACAGTTTGCTCATATGTAGAAACTTACCTTTTCTTAAATCTTTACCATTAAAGGAATCTTAGAACTTACTCAGATAACTGGATCCCCAGTGGGTTCCCAGGGTATGTTGATCTACTTCCAAGAGTTAAAAACACTCTTCTGAGGGCCAGCAAGATCGTTCATCACGTCAAGGCCTTTGCTGCCAGGACTGAAGACTTGACTGTGATTCCCAGGATCAACATGGTAGAAGGAGAGGACTACTGCAAATTGTGCACTCACACTATGGCTCTCTCAAGCATGTGCACATGTGTGTACACACACACACAAACACACACACACACAGAGCATGCATGTAATTTTTAAAAATTTCAATCAGTCTGCTAGTTCAATTTTCCACTTAGAAAATAGAGCCCTGCTGTGTGCCCCTCATTGTCCCTTATTTGATTCCTAAGTGTCTCACCACAACTAGTAAAACCCTTCATGACCTTCTGTCTCACTGTGCTCACTGTGCCCAGCCCCACTGGCCATACTTCACTGGTCAGTTCTGGGTGTGCAAGCTACTTCCAACCTGTACGCTGTTATCGTTGCTGACCCTTCTGGTCACAGACCTCAACACAAAAGCTATCTCCTCGGGAATGTATACTCTAACCATCCAATAAAGTGCAATTGATCTATTACACAGGCAGATGCTTGCATGGACATGCAAACACACAGGAACACACATACAGGCATGCACGCATAAATGCACACAGTTGTTGTGTCTGTCGTGTTCCTGATTTTTATGGGGTTTATGTCAGTCACACCTTGTTACTCTCTTTATGTCTTTGTTCATTTGTTTGTTGTCTTCTGCAATGTCACACCCCTGTTTCTACCACATAGCAGTTGTTTGATCAGTACTAGTTAAGTAAATGAATCAATTATCAAAAGCGTTTATTGAACCGATAGGAGGTGCTCTTCACCCCCTCACACACACACTTGTAATTGTGGAGGGAGGCATCTCACGACCACTGGAGGCCACCCCGTTCCATCCCTGGCCAGTTGAGATTGTTGGAATGTCTTTTTCAGATACCCAGCTGCACCTGCCTCTCTCTCATTTCCTACCACTGGCCTTGCGGCCCCTCCCTGTAGCCACCCCAAACCAGGCTGGTCCTCTTGCCACATGACAGTCCTTCAAATATTTGAAGACTGTGAAATTTCCTCTTGGCCTCCTATTGTCCAGGTAAATGGCTTCCTGTAGATATTGTCCAGAAACCTGTCTTTGTTTGCTTTTGATGACTGTACCCATAAAACACTTCAGCTTCCTGAACGTGTAAATGGCCTGTGTTTTTATTTTCCAGGGCAGCAGCCAACACGCTACCAAGGTGAGGCTGCCCCTACATTTACCCAATAACTGAGCTAGCTCTGGGAAAGGTCCAAATGTCATTTTTTTCGGCCTTAAGAAATGTTCTTCCCACCTTTTGCCTGGAAATCTTGTTTGCTTCAAATTTCCAAGAAGATCTATATATGATTTTCTTTGGGTTTGCCTTGCTATTTGGCTTCTCTGGGCTTGTGAGCTATAAGCTTAGTGTCCTTTGTTTTATGGCTAGGGTCCACTAATGAGTGAATACATACCATAATCGTCTTTTTGGGTTTGGGTTACCTCACTCAAGATAGCGTTTTCTATTTCCATCCATTTGCATGC